>BPLR01005441.1:0-14846 GCA_021605095.1 Caerostris extrusa | reverse complement strand
CGCCAGTTGCCAGTCTTAATTAATTTTTAATTTGCACACAATAGTTTTGTTGTCAAAGTAAATAATAAGTATTCATCTCCACGGCTTATCAAAGCAGATGCTGTTTAGGTCTCCCTGATCAATCCTGCCCTCTTTACAGGAGGACATCAATGATATTCCGCATTTTAGACAAATTCCTCTCCTTTATACAGACGATACTGCTGTTTCAGTCACTTCTGATAATACTCTGAATCTTAAAAATATCTTTTAAAATCCTAGATCCTAGGCTAACTTTATATTAACCGCATTAAATATAAATATAGCATCAGGCTCCGCATGCTATATCTGCATGCGTCTCATTACAACTTATGCTAGTCCAGTTTGGAGTTCTGCTGCAAAATTACACATTAATTAAATTTTACGCCTTGAACACCTTCTATGTATGACTAACAACTCTTCTTAGTTCTTTAAAAATGATGGCATTCCTTACTTTCTTGGCTTCCCTAACATTCAAAATTTCATTGTCAAACTTGTAGATAATTTTTGTAATATTCTCAATTATATTCGAAATTGTGAAATTCAGAACTTGCTGCACTATAATTTTCTCTTCTTTACAATGCTAAACTTTTAAGGGCGGTTTTGTATAATGTGCAGTCCTACGAGACGAATTGTATCGAACTTGTAACTGCCTGATATCGGGTTCGAGAACCGACCCTGCACTATTAAAGCCATCATTTCTAACAGCAGTTACTATTCCCCTCCCGAGTGAATCTGGTAAACGTCTGGACCCACACTAGATCTACAACGAATTTAAGAAGAAAGCCGCTTTCAGATTCATGGGAACACTAAATTTTATTCACAAATATTATATATATACTAGAAGACCTGGCCACGCGTTGCTGTGGCTTTCTTGTATTTCGTTCAATTATTAGATACTATAATTGGTATTGTTAAGGAAGTGATT
Organism: Caerostris extrusa; assembly: GCA_021605095.1. Classification (NCBI taxonomy): domain Eukaryota; kingdom Metazoa; phylum Arthropoda; class Arachnida; order Araneae; family Araneidae; genus Caerostris; species Caerostris extrusa. The sequence continues at coordinate 13,903 of BPLR01005441.1, read as the reverse complement.
GGTAAAGAATGATGAAAAGATCAAATTAAGTTTCAACGAATAGAAAATGTTTAATTTTTATTAATTTAATGAATGAGGTAGATAATGTTGATTTTTAAGACTGTTTATAATTATTTTACGTAATATAATTTTTAATAATCATTACTTTCAGTTAACTAAGAACTAAGCGATGAACAATATTTCTTGTTAGTCTGTCTTTCGTCGAAATAAATAAATTCGATGGTTTTCGAACACGTGAGCATGAAACATACAGATGCCCATGGGAGAAACACGGATTCTGAGGTTAGATTTTTTTGGTGGTCGTTTACTGAAAATGATAATTGAAAAAATACAATACAATTAAAATAAAATCGGGATATAATAAGAAAAGACTTTTAAAAAAATTCACAATAAAATACAAATGCAAACGATCGTTTAAGGTACACGAACACCTTCGAAGGAATTTTTATCTTTGTACACATTTTTGGATTGAATGTATCTAAAAACTAATGATTTCACATAAAAAAATTTCCTTATTATTTTTTTAAAATTTTTATAAGCTAAAATAAGGGTAAAAATGGCCAAAAATTTATACTGTTACAAAACCTGAAATCAAATCAATATTTTTTAAATTTCTAAGTTTGTACTAACATTTTACAGTGAATAGACCTCTGGTAAATTTATATCTTACCCGGCAAAGATCCAACCTCTCCTAACAGCTACAGACCGATCTCTCTACTCTCCTGCCTAAGTAAACTAATTGAACGCGTAATTGTTAACATCCTAAATGAAGAATCTGATAAACTTAACATTTTAATTTCGCAGCAATTCGGGTTTACCAAAAACTTGTCAACTACGCATCAACTTTATAATCTCACAGAAAATATTTCAGAAGGGTTTTCATGGAAACTCGACACTGCAGTAGTTTTCCTGGATGTCGCTAAGGCGTTCGATCGTGTTTGGATCAATGGTTTAATATATAAAATGATAAAATATCAATATCCTACCTACTTAATCCGTACCATACACAATTATCTTACAAACAGAAATTTTGTTGTTTCTGTAGATAACACTGATTCTAAAAACTGTCATATCCTTGCCGGTGTTCCTCAGGGCTCGATCTTGGGACCATTTTTGTTTAACATATACACCAACGACATCCCACAAGATCACAAAATTAAATTAACACTTTACGCGGACGATACTGCTATTATCACACAGGGGCGAAACATAAACATAATCAGAAAAAACTTACAAAACTACATACACACGCTTGAAAATTGGCTCATTAACTGGAAAATAAAACTTAATGTCTCGAAAACTGAAGCAGTGCCATTCACCAGGAAAAATAAACTAATTCCCCTAACGTAACTATTTATAATGCTAATATTTCCTGGTCCAAAGAAACTAAATACCTTGGCATAATACTTGACAGCAAATTAACATATAAATCGCATATTAATTATCTACGTACTAAATTTAATAATCAATTAAGAAAACTCTTCCCCGTAATTTGTAAAAATTCCTCACTAACAATTGAACTAAAAAAATTAATCTACCTTTCTTATCTTAGACCTGTCATTGCATATGCGAGTCCAGTTTGGGGTTCTACAGCCAATAGCAACTTTCTCGTGCTCGTGCTCGAAAATAAAATTATTCGTATGATCTCTGATGCACCCTGGTATTTCAGAAATAATGATATTCCTAGTTTCCGCGCATTCGTCGAGAAACTTGCAAAAAACTTTTATGACTCCGTTTCCCGATCCCCTAACCCTGTTCTAAATGATTTAAAAATATACGACTATGACGTCACTCTACCCAGAAATCGCAAAAGACCTCGCTATACTCTTAACATTAACAAATAATTTCCTCCTTTCTGGAGATTTTTCGATTTCGATTTCGCTGTAGCCTCGTTAATATTTTTCCTTTTATTGCATTTTGTTATTGGATTTATCATCAGTGCTTATTCCTTTAATTTTTTTGCTTATGGGATGATTATTTTTTTTTTTTTTTTTTGGATTTTTACTCTTCTTTTCTAACTTTGACTTTCTGTCTTAATTGTAATGTTTTTGTTCTCTGATGTTAGAAATTATTATTCCTTCTCTGAGTTATTTAATTTTTCTTACAATTGGCAAAGGGCTCGACCACCAGTCACTGTTCACCATTCGCCAAGTGGAGGTGTGGTCGTTGCGCGACCAAGGCACTCCATCAAGTCACCAATAATACAATAATAAATTTATATCTTTATTATTTTGTGCTAGTTTAAATGCTGTCAACACAAAATTCTTCCAAAATTTGCATGTAATTCCAAGTTTAACAATTGAAATAAAAAATATTTATGTAGCTATAATCATTTCAGAGGTCTATTCCTGTAAATATTTATGAAAAACATAAATACAAAGTTTTGTAGCATTTGGATCAAAATTACTTGTGTTATGGTGTTTCACATGAAAACAAAAAGCATAAAAATTCATTCTGAGAAAAAGCTAAAAACAACTTTTAATTATATATATTACTTTTAAAAATGTTGTAAATATATTAAAATGCCATTGAATTATCAAGTTCATAGTCTTATTTATTAAAAAATATAGTTTTGTTTTTCCTTAAAGCTGTAAATATTTTCTGAGCTTTGTTTTGAAAAAGTTAAAATTTGCTCGACAAACTTTTTTTTTTTTACAACTTCCTGCTATTTGCAAAGGCTTTTAATATGAAATGATCTGAATTTAAATTATTTAGCCTTTTTGCAAGTGTTTTGATTAAATATATTCAAAACCTTTGAATTTCACATAAAAATATCAACTTTAATTATTCTTTATACAATTTATTCTTTAAAATATGGATAAACATTGCAAAAATGTGATATTGTTGCAAAATTTTATAATTCAAAAATAAATAAAACATGAATAGTTTTTCCTTTGCAAGTATTTTTATGCTGGGAATACCCTTATGTAGGTAATATACTGTTTTCAAATTTATATCTCAATTATTTATACATTTTTGTATGCTTAAAGTTTGTCGACACAAACTTTTTTTTTACAAATTTACAAAAATTCTTAGTTTAAAAACTAAAATAAAAATAATTTATGAATTTAGGTTAATTTCCATGTTCTATTCCTTTCATACATTTAAAGAAAACTTTTACATGAAGTTTCAAAGCATTTAGAACAGAAATATTTTTATTGTGATGTTTTGAATGAATACAAAATGCATAAAAATTCAAATAAGAAATAATTAAAACCAACTTTTAAATATAAATAAAAACAAATGTACATACATAAAAATGTTATTGAGCTTTAAATTCTCCTTTATTAATATAAACACTTATTTATTTGTTTTGTTTTCTTTAAATAACTTCCAACTTAAAAGTACCATTTATCAATTTTTCTTCGACAATATTCAAATCACTCAAATTTATAAGTCAAATTCTTTGTTTTTCAAATAACAAAAGTTTTTAAAATAAAATGTCCTTGATTTTCAACTTGCAACTATTATAATACCTTTTATAAAATTTTAATGTTATCATTATATCAAATAATTGCAGAGTTTACTTCATTTTCACACTTTTCAAAAAAAATCCTTGCAAAAATTCTATTGTCTATATTATATTATCTTGTAGATCACATTTCATTTTTAGAATTCTTAATCAAATACAACACATGTTGAGAAACTTTAAGCATAGAAAAGTTCAATGTTTTGATTCACAACTTTTCATTCAATATATTTTATTCCAATTCAAACTTAGAAAATGTGTTTTTCTTCTTCACAAAAATGTTTTATTATTTTATGATGAAAGAAATCACAAAACAAATGGAAAAGTTAATGAGCTTTAAATTCTCCTTTATTAATATAAACACTTATTTATTTGTTTTGTTTTCTTTAAATAACTTCCAACTTAAAGTACCATTTATCAATTTTTTTCGACAATATTTAAATCACTCAAATTTATAATTCAAATTCTTTGTTTTTCAAATAACAAAAGTTTTTAAAATAAAATGTCCTTGATTTTCAACTTGCAACTATTATAATACCTTTTATAAAATTTTAATGTTATCATTATATCAAATAATTGCAGAGTTTACTTCATTTTCCCACTTTTCAAAAAATCCTTAAAATTCATCATCTTTCTTTAAAATTATATTGTCTATATTATATTATCTTGTTAGATCACATTTCATTTTAGAATTCTTAATCAAATACAACACATGTTGACAAACTTTAAGCATAGAAAAGTTCAATGTTTTGATTCACAACTTTTCATTCAATATATTTTATTCCAATTCAAATTCAAACTTAGAAAATAAAAAAAATATTGATAATCAAATCAGGTAATACTTACATACATTTGATTTATTTCTCATAGAAATAATATAAATTTCATACAATATAATTTTCACAAAATTTAAAGTAGTACATAAAACAATAATATTCAGAACATGAGAATTTTACGGTTATGTAGTACAGGCATCGAGACACGGCGCCATCCTTTTATTGTGGTATATCTTTCGTCTGTGGTGGAAACAAACTTTTTACTCCAACGATGAAATTAGTGTAAATAAGAATTCTGCAATTAATTATCGAAATAGCAATAAAATAGTCATTATATTGTTCAAAAAATGAAGCTACGAATTCCTCTAATTGCAGTATTGCAACCCTAAAGAAATTGGCGAAAATTCAGGGTTGCAAGATTGGCGCCTTCCTCAATGGTATTTTGTCCACTACATTGGTTTGCCAAAGAAATTATAAAAAATGTTTAGGGGTGGACCACCCTTATCACTTAGTGGTTTAAAAATATAGATTACGACCGATTCGCAGACCTACCAAATATGCACAAAAATTTTCATAAGAATCGGTCGAGCCGTTTCGGAGGAGTTTGGCAACAAACACTGTGACACGAGAATTTTATATATTAGACTAGTTGACCCGGCAAACGTTGTTTTGCCATATGCATTATTTCTATAAAATATTTTTTTAGTGAAATAAAAAAAAACTAACTTACTATAAGTGTGTGGAAATGTGGTTATGATTGGAAGAGGAATGGAACGTTGCAGACAATGACGGCGTATAAAATGATAATACACTAAACATTTATTTATTTCATCCTTTATATTTTATTAAATTAATAAATATATTTTAAATTGCATTATATAATGGCTGTATATGCATCAAAAATAGTTATTTACATATTTACTATTAATTATGGCAATTAAAAAATAATCAACATCAATCTCTAAAGGCTCGTTCCCACCGATGGCGAGAGACGTGAAGATTCAAGAGGCAAGCGACAAAATTTTTTCGACCCCTTCACAGCGAAACATTAGAAATAGCATTACGCCTAGTGAAAAAACTACTTCGAGTTGAAAGTTGGGCAACTCAAGCGGCGGACTGCAAACCGGTTTCAAACGACCGCGGTGAGGTTAGTGATTGGTCAAATTTTTCGCTTGTATCTTCTCCCTTGGTGAGCACGAGTCTTAAGTGCAATGGAGTGTACGTTATTTTGGTTAGTCCGTCTTTAGCCAACACAAAAAAACTGGATGGTTTACCCACAAACATGCCACACATGCCCGTGGGAAAAACATGATGTGCCCAAATCTAAGCCACAAACAGACATCGTTTGGCCTTGCGACTTATTGATTGTCTTTGAGAATGCCAATCTAATGGAAATTGAATACGTTTCAATTCAATTGGCACATCCTTGGAATCATAGGCATTCGTGGCAGCAATATATTTTAGCCTCGGTACTTGCAATTCAAAATGCTGGCTTCGATAACGTTTTTCATTAATTTTTTAATGACTAATCGTGTTGCATTGCACAGCCATGGTGGGATCAAATTACGGATCAAAATAACCGGAGATCCAACCTATAATTGTAAATGATGCGGTGGCATGCCTGGCAAATCCAATGAATTCAAAAACTCAATTGGATAATTTACAGCTTCATTGGCATCGCAAACTGTACCGATAGATTTGTATGACACCAAGTTTCCTGGCAACAACTGTTGTATCTTGGAATTTAAACCATTGACGTCCACATTTTTTGCTGCCAAAATTGCTCTGTCTATCAACCAATCAAGATTTTTGAATTGTGTGCATACATCGGGAAATATATGGTAGATGAGGTTATTTTGCGAGTCGATGATTGAGTGCAGAAATCTATCGGAAATTTTATGCATCCAGTATTTTCATGTATAGCAATTTTTCCATCGCCATTATCTAACAGTTGTTTTGAGAATATTTCAGCGGATGGATCTTGAAGCATTTGAACGCGCATGTTTACTTTTAGTTGTAATTTTTCAACATTATGCCACAGTGATGATGATTTTAAGCAAGCGTTGATCTCATCAGAGTACGTTGAACGTGGAATGACAGGAAGTGTTTGCCTGAAATCACCTGAAAGGAGTAACAGAGTGCCGCCAAATAGTTTGTCGTTATAAGTTTATGCTTTCGATAATCTTATGCTTTCGAATTGCAAATAACACTTACTTTACTGGAATCCCAGATTCGCCACAATAAAGTAAATTACAACACAATTACACCTGTAAGTTAAAACGCAATAACAGCCATCTTTATTTTTTTTAGAACAATAATAAAGTTGCCAATTTTGCTTAATAAACATTAACACACGCTATACGTGTAAATATAATTTAATGCTACACTTGCAAAGAATATAACTTAACAAAATATTAACTTAAGAGAACTTAAGACATTAACACGCGCTACTCGTTCAAATATAACAGTATTTGTTCTCTTATTATTTGACTTACCTTTAATAATGATAAAACACATATATTTATTTAACACGTAAATATTTCTCTTTTACATTAAAACTATTCCCACAAAAATGTTGGTATATACAGGTAAAGCAACGGCCGTTGTTGACGCGAGTTCACAACACGTGTTGATTTATATATCACTTAATTAAATAAAAGTCAAAAAAAAAAAAAGCCGATTAAAGACTTTAATTTTTGTTTAAAAACACGTGCTGTAATATCATGAGTAAGAAATTAAAAAAAAAACCATTGTTAATTAACACTACATTGTTTTGCGAAAGAAATTTTTAAAAATATTTAGGGGGGACCACCCTTATTACTTAAGGGTTTAAAAATAGATTACGACCGATTCGCAGACCTACCAAATATGAACAAAAACTTTCATAAGAATCGGTCAAGCCGTTTCGGAGGAGTTTGGCAACAAACACTGTGACACGAGAATTTTATATATTAGACTAGAAGACCCGGCCACGCGTTGCTGTGGCTTTCTTGTATTTCGTTCAATTATTAGATACTATAATTGGTATTGTTAAGGAAGTGATTGGTAAAGAATGATGAAAAGATCAAATTAAGTTTCAACGAATAGAAAATGTTTAATTTTTATTAATTTAATGAATGAGGTAGATAATGTTGATTTTAAGACTGTTTTATAATTATTTTACGTAATATAATTTTTAATAATCATTACTTTCATTTAACTAAGAACTAAGCGATGAACACTATTTCTTGTTAGTCTGTCTTTCGTCGAAATAAATAAATTCGATGGTTTTCGAACACGTGAGCATGCAACATACAGATGCCCATGGGAGAAACACGGATTCTGAGGTTAGATTTTTTTGGTGGTCGTTTACTGAAAATGATAATTGAAAAATACAATACAATTAAAATAAAATCGGGATATAATAAGAAAAGACTTTAAAAAAAATTCACAATAAAATACAAATGCAAACGATCGTTTAAGGTACACGAACACCTTCGAAGGAATTTTTTTGAAATTTTTTATCTTTGTACACATTTTGGATTGAATGTATCTAAAAACTAATGATTTCACATAAAAAAATTTCATTATTATTTTTTTAATTTTTATAAGCTAAATAAGGGGAAAAATGGCCAAAAATTGATACTGTTACAAAACCTGAAATCAAATCAATATTTTTAAATTTCTAAGTTTGTATTTGTCTGTACTAACATTTTACAGTGAATAGACCTCTGGTAAATTTATATATTTATTATTTGTTATTTTGTGCTAGTTTAAATGCTGTCGACACAAAACTCTTCCAAAATTTGCATGTAATTCCAAGTTTAACAATTGAAATAAAAATATTTATGTAGCTATAATCATTTCAGATGTCTATTCCTGTAAATATTTATGAAAAACATAAATACAAAGTTTTGTAACATTTGGATCAAAATTACTTGTGTTATGGTGTTTCACATGAAAACAAAAAGCATAAAAATTCATTCTGAGAAAAAGCTAAAAACAACTTTTAATTAGATATATTACTTTTAAAAATGTTGTAAATATATTAAAATGCCATTGAATTATCAAGTTCATAGTCTTATTTATTAAAAAATATAGTTTTGTTTTTCCTTAAAGCTGTAAATATTTTCTGAGCTTTGTTTTGAAAAAGTTAAAATTTGCTCTACAAACTTTTTTTTTACAACTTCCTGCTATTTGCAAAGGCTTTTTAATATGAAATGACCTGAATTTAAAATATTTAGCCTTTTTGCAAATGTTTTGATTAAATATATTCAAAACCTTTGAATTTCACATAAAAATATCAACTTTAACTATTCTTTATACAATTTATTCTTTAAAATATGGATAAACATTGCAAAAATGTGATATTGTTGCAAAATTTTATAATTCAAAAATAAATAAAACATGAATAGTTTTTCCTTTGCAAGTATTTTTATGCTGGGAATATCCTTATGTAGGTAATATACTGTTTTCAAATTTATATCTCAATTATTTATACATTTTTGTATGCTTAAAGTTTGTCGACACAAACTTTTTTTTTACAAATTTACAAAAATTCTTAGTTTAAAAACTAAAATAAAAATAATTTATGAATTTAGTTAATTTTCATGTTCTATTCCTTTCATACATTTAAAGAAAACTTTTACATGAAGTTTCAAAGCATTTAGAACAGAAATATTTTTATTGTGATGTTTTGAATGAATACAAAATGCATAAAAATTCAAATAAGAAATAATTAAAACCAACTTTTAAATATAAATAAAAACAAATGTACATACATAAAAATGTTATTGAGCTTTAAATTCTCCTTTATTAATATAAACACTTATTTATTTGTTTTGTTTTCTTTAAATAACTTCCAACTTAAAAGTACCATTTATCAATTTTTCTTCGACAATATTCAAATCACTCAAATTTATAACTCAAATTCTTTGTTTTTCAAATAACAAAAGTTTTTAAAATAAAATGTCCTTGATTTTCAACTTGCAACTATTATAATACCTTTTATAAAATTTTAATGTTATCATTATATCAAATAATTGCAGAGTTTACTTCATTTTCACACTTTTCAAAAAATCAAAATTCATCATCTTTCATTAAAATTATATTGTCTATATTATATTATCTTGTAGATCACATTTCATTTTATAATTCTTAATCAAATACAACACATGTTGACAAACTTTAAGCATAGAAAAGTTCAATGTTTTGATTCACAACTTTTCATTCAATATATTTTATTCCAATTCAAATTCAAATTTAGAAAATGTGTTTTTTCTTCTTCACAAAAAATGTTTTATTATTTTATGATGAAAGAAATCACAAAACAAATGGAAAAGTTAATGAGCTTTAAATTCTCCTCTATTAATATAAACACTTATTTATTTGTTTTGTTTTTCTTTAAATAACTTCCAACTTAAAGTACCATTTATCAATTTTTCTTCGACAATATTTAAATCACTCAAATTCTTTTTGTTTTTCAAATAACAAAAGTTTTTAAAATAAAATGTCCTTGATTTTCAACTTGCAACTAATATAATACCTTTTATAAAATTTTAATGTTATCATTATATCAAATAATTGCAGAGTTTACTTCATTTTCACACTTTTCAAAAAATCCTTAAAATTCCCCATATTTCTTTAAAATTATATTGTCTATAATATATTATCTTGTTAGATCCCATTTCATTTTAGAATTCTTAATCAAATAAAATACATGTTGACAAACTTTAAGCATAGAAAAGTTCAATGTTTTGATTCACAACTTTTCATTCCATATATTTTATTCCAATTCAAATTCAAACTTAGAAAATAAAAAAAATATTGATAATCAAATCAGGTAATACTTACATACATTTGATTTATTTCTCATAGAAATAATATAAATTTCATACAATATAATTTTCACAAAATTTAAAGTAGTACATAAAACAATAATATTCAGAACATGTGAATTTTAGGGTTATGTAGTACAGGCATCGAGACACGGCGCCATCCTTTTATTGTGGTATATTTTTCGTCTGTGGTGGAAACAAACTTTTTACACCAACGATGAAATTAGTGCAAATAAGAATTCTGCAATTAATTATCGAAATAGCAATAAAATAGTCATTATATTGTTCGAAAAATGAAGCTACGTATTCCTCTAATTGCAGTATTGCAACCCTAAAGAAATTGGCGGAAAATTGGCGAAAATTCAGGGTTGCAAACACTACATTGGTTTGCCAAAGAAATTTTAAAAAATATTTAGGGGTGGGCCACCCTTATCACTTAGGGGTTTAAAAAATAGATTACGACCGATTCGCAGACCAACCAAATATGCACAAAAATTTTCATAAGAATCGGTCGAGCCGTTTCGGAGGAGTTTGGCAACAAACACTGTGACACGAGAATTTTATATATTAGACTAGAAGACCCGGCCACGCGTTGCTGTGGCTTTCTTGTATTTCGTTCAATTATTAGATACTATAATTGGTATTGTTAAGGAAGTGATTGGTAAAGAATGATGAAAAGATCAAATTAAGTTTCAACGAATAGAAAATGTTTAATTTTTATTAATTTAATGAATGAGGTAGATAATGTTGATTTGTAAGACTGTTTTATAATTATTTTACGTAATATAATTTTTAATAATCATTACTTTTATTTAACTAAGAACTAAGCCATGAACAATATTTCTTGTTAGTCTGTCTTTCGTCGAAATAAATAAATTCGATGGTTTTCGAACACGTGAGCATGCAACATACAGATGCCCATGGGAGAAACACGGATTCTGAGGTTAGATTTTTTTGGTGGTCGTTTACTGAAAATGATAATTGAAAAATACAATACAATTAAAATAAAATCGGGATATAATAAGAAAAAGACTTTAAAAAAATTCACAATAAAATACAAATGCAAACGATCGTTTAAGGTACACGAACACCTTCGAAGGAATTTTTTATCTTTGTACACATTTTTGGACTGAATGTATCTAAAAACTAATGATTACACATAAAAAAATTTCATTATTATTTTTTTAAAATTTTTATAAGCTAAAATAAGGGCAAAAATGGCCAAAAATTGATACTGTTACAAAACCTGAAATCAAATCAATATTTTTTAAATTTCTAAGTTTGTACTAACATTTTACACTGAATAGACCTCTGGTAAATTTATATCTCTATTATTTATTATTTTTGTGCTAGTTTAAATGCTGTCGACACAAAATTCTCCCAAAATTTGCATGTAATTCCAAGTTTAACAATTGAAATAAAAAATATTTATGTAGCTATAATCATTTCAGAGGTCTATTCCTGTAAATATTTATGAAAAACATAAATACAAAGTTTTGTAGCATTTGAATCAAAATTACTTGTGTTATGGTGTTTCACATGAAAACAAAATGCATAAAAATTCATTCTGAGAAAAGGCTAAAAACAACTTTTAATTAGATATATTACTTTTAAAAATGTTGTAAATACATTAAAATGCCATTGAATTATCAAGTTCATAGTCTTATTTATAAAAAAATATAGTTTTGTTTTTCCTTAAAGCTGTAAATATTTTCTGAGGTTTGTTTTGAAAAAGTTAAAATTTGCTCGACAAACTTTTTTTACAACTTCCTGTTATTTGCAAAGGCTTTTTAATATGAAATTACCTGAATTTAAAATATTTAGCCTTTTTGCAAGTGTTTTGATTAAATATATTCAAAACCTTTGAATTTCACATAAAAATATCAACTTTAACTATTCTTTAAAATATGGATAAACATTGCAAAAATGTGATATTGTTGCAAAATTTTATAATTCAAAAAATAAATAAAACATGAATAGTATTTTCCTTTGCAAGTATTTTTATGCTGGGAATATCCATATGTAGGTAATATACTATTTTCAAATTTATATCTCAATTATTTATACATTTTTGTATGCTTAAAGTTTGTCGACACAAACTTTTTTTTTTTTTTACAAAAATTCTTGGTTTAAAAACTAAAATAAAAATAATTTATGAATTTAGGTTAATTTCCATGTTCTATTCCTTTCATACATTTAAAAGAAAACTTTTACATGAAGTTTCAAAGCATTTAGAACAGAAATATTTTTATTATGATGTTTTGAATGAATACAAAATGCATAAAAATTCAAATAAGAAATAATTAAAACCAACTTTTAAATATAAATAAAAACAAATGTACATGCATAAAAATGTTATTGAGCTTTAAATTCTCCTTTATTAATATAAACACTTATTTATTTGTTTTGTTTTCTTTAAATAACTTCCAACTTAAAAGTACCATTTATCAATTTTTCTTCGACAATATTCAAATCACTCAAATTTATAACTCAAATTCTTTGTTTTTCAAATAACAAAAGTTTTTAAAATAAAATGTCCTTGATTTTCAACTTGCAACTATTATAATACCTTTTATAAAATTGTAATGTTATCATTATATCAAATAATTGCAGAGTTCACTTCATTTTCACACTTTTTCAAAAAATCGTTGCAAATTATATTGTCTATATTATATTATCTTGCAGATCACATTTCATTTTAGAATTCTTAGTCAAATACAACACATGTTGAGAAACTTTAAGCATAGAAAAGTTCAATGTTTTGATTCACAACTTTTCATTCAATGTACTTTATTCCAATTCAAACTTAGAAAATGTGTTTTTCTTCTTCACAAAAAATGTTTTATTATTTTATGATGAAAGAAATCACAAAACAAATGGAAAAGTTAATGAGCTTTAAATTCTCCTTTATTAATATAAACACTTGTTTATTTGTTTTTTTTCTTTAAATAACTTCCAACTTAAAGTGCCATTTATCAATTTTTCTTCGACAATATCTGCTTCCTTTACTTCTCATTTGAGTAGACACCTTTTCAGCCCATGGTTTATCACCAATCCCGATGCAACAACTCATAGTTTACAACTTAACAACTCATGGCATAATCCATATTCCATCTGTAATTGTATCGACCTGTGAAGATCGAACAGACAAACGCTAATTTCATGAGGTCTCATTATCCATGACACTGAATATCTGCTATCAGATTTGAGTGACAAGTTGTTCTCATTAGTGCAAAACACTAATTGCATATAAAGGAATTATCCACAACACTGCCTTATCTGCTGTCAAATTTGAGTGATAGGTTGTTATTATGTACTTGTTAAAGAATATACATTCTTCTCTCCTGGGAACGAAATGCTACAACTCTTCCCGTGGGAAAATGCTACAATCAATAAAAAACTTTTTTGCTACTTTTTCTTGCTGCCTTTTCTTACCTCTAAAATATTTTCTGGATTTAAACAATTCATCATGGGTAGATTTTTTCTGATCTTATTTCCCTCTTCGCTGTATCATGTGTGAACCCTCTTGCTACTTTCTCCGACCATCTTTTATGTTCTACGCAACGTATCCAACTAGATAGGAGTTTAAAGTTCATGTGGGGCCAAAGGTACTTCGATAACCAAGAATGACTGATTGATTTATTCTCTGAACTTTATCTGAATCACATCGTCTGCAGATCCATTGATCTAAATATATTAAAGGAGGTTATTGTTTTCTTATGAATGGAGAAAAGAAGGTCTTGTTCATGAACACATATTATTGAAAAACAATTAAAAGTTACATGTTAAATTACCTTCCTTAAAAACAATTTAGTTTTTAATGAAGATGTAAATATAACAGT
>BPLR01005440.1:0-220720 GCA_021605095.1 Caerostris extrusa | reverse complement strand
GGCTATACAAGGTTATGTATAATGGAAGGATAGCTATTATATAATATAAGGTATAGTTAGAATATAATATAGATTTGGAACGTTAAAATACCAATTGAAGCGACTGAAGATGGCAAAAACCAAGATTTAAAAAGAAAAAAAAATTAAACTGCACTTGTCATTTTCTATGTTAGGCACAACCATGTTAAAAAAAACGTGGCAAGAAATAAAAATGTGGACTTTTTAATTTTGGTATTCCTACAAAGAAATATTGTAAATAATATGTAAGAATATGTATTATATATATATATTTTTTTGTTTAAAATATATGCAAATGTATAAATATTTTCTGTCAAATAATATGAACCATTTATATCTTTTTTTTAAGCGAGTTAAAGTCCACTTTGGATGTATATTTTTAGTTAATTAAATTTTGCAAATTGATATTCATGCAGCAAATTTCATTGTCTTGCACTATTTCTTTAATATGCATGTATGTATGTGTATTTTTATAGGAGCAGCAAAAAGAATTTAGAATAAAAGAAAACAAGTTAGATAAAGAAGTTAAGCACCTTACAGAATCACTAAAAAAAATAAATGATGAATATTTAAATCTGAAAAGAGAGAAGGAAAAAGCATTGTCTGTGGGTGAAAGGTACATTTTGTATTTATTACTCTTAAATTAAAATTAGGATTATATTTGTGATCTGTGCAGTGCTAAAAAAAATGTTTTATTACTTTTCCACAAATATATTTTATTTTAATATTCTTTTAAAACAGCTAAATTACTTATTAGCAAAGTTATATTTAATAAGCATATAAATTTATGTAATATTTTCTTAGCTAGTTATTTCCAGCAAATTAAAAGTTATTTAATTATGATTATAGTATTTACTTACTCTGCATTACCTTCTTAATTTTATGTATTATATGTAGTGATGGCAGGATAAAATTTCATTGGTTTATGTTTGTTTGGGGGCACTTTCTTTTAAAGATTCTTTGCAAAAAAAAAAAAAAATTTGCTGAAGATTTTTTTAAAAAAAATTTACTCTATTATTATTTATTTTTTTCAAAACCAGTTTATTGTAAAAATGTAAAAAATTTTTTCTAAAAAATGCTTAAAGTAATCTTGCATTATTATTTAAACAATGATAAATATTTTGAATATCATTTGCAGATCATATTTATGAAACAGTTTGTCATGATACATTTTTATTTGAAATTAAAATCTTCTGCAATAAAAAAAAAATTAATTCTTTCCATTAAATTTATCATCAATTTTAAATTTGAAGTTATTTGTAACAAAATAACTGTAAATTTATCAAAAACTTAATTATTAAACATTTTAAGGTATAAAAATATTGAAATAATCATTAATACAGTACAAAATGTTTTTATGTAATAAAATGATGGAAACTGCACTAAAATCATAATAGTATTTCAGGTAAACACTAAAGAGCTAGGTATTTATCCTGAGAAAAATCAAACAAAATTCAAAAACTTAGTATTGTAAATCTCATAGCTAATTTAGATTATTAATTTGTAGTACAAATTTATTCTTAAACTGTCAGAGAATTATTAGGAAGATGAATGAAATGGTCTAGTAATAAATAAATTAAAAATTAGTTCAGCAGTTTAAATTAACAAAGATTTATTGTATCAAAATAATATGATATTTGAGATAACATATTTTAGTTCTATAGTAGAACCCTGTGACAAAAGTTAAATGAGGAATTAATAGAATTCAAAAATTTATCATCGACTAATAATGCAATTTAAGATATAATAAATCAATGCTTCTGGATTAGGAAAGTTTTTGTAGAAATATTGATTAAAAATAATATGTAAATATTTTGACAAAAATCTGTTTAAAAGCTTTTTTCATTCAAGATCCATCTTGTTTAGCAATCTTAAATATATGCATTTAATGTTAACTAATAATTATGTAGTTACCTTAGGTTACTGAAATTCTTCTGTATTTATTTTATTTAATATTAAAAAAAAAAAAAAAAGTGCAATATTTTTTTGAAATCTTAACTAAAACCAGTTTTAATGCAGAAGTGAAATGAAATTTAAAACTCACTTGAATCAAATCTAAACATACAAAAGAAATGAGTAATTTTAGTTTAAAGGATATAATTAAAAAAAATTTAAATATAAATTAAAATCAAAAAATTGTTAAATTCTTGTGTGTGCGTGTGCATGCACGCAAAATATTTTGTGTTCAGATACATTGTATACTTATTTTATCATTTTTTTTTTTACTAAGTTCATCAGAATTTTTTTTTTTTTTATAACATGAATTACTTAATTCATTAAAGTGAATCAAATTAAATTGCGTGGAATTGATCGATCTTGACAATGAAGTTCAACAATCCAATTGTCTGTTGCTGTGATTAAATAATGATAATCTGTTAGTATTTAATACTTTTTACAACAAAGTAATTTTATGTATTGATTTATGTTCAATTCAAAACCTCCTTCTAAAAATATTTTTTTAGGTATATATTTATATAATTACTCCATTATACAGTATTTCTTAAATTATTTATTTGTAAAGCATGTATTAATGTAATGTAAAAAAAATATATGTCCACAATTCATTTGCAAAATAGTTTGCTTATTTTTTTTCCCTGCAGTGTTTGCTGTTGCTTGCTAATTTATTTATTTTCATATATTTAGCTCATTTATTAATGATTGTCAGATAATTTGATGGTGTAGAAGAAAAGGAGGTATAATTAAAAGTAAATAATTGTGAGTTCTTAAATTGAATTAATAAAATTGTAAGATTAATTTGTATTGCTTAAGTGCAAAACGAATGTGCCACATTCTCTTTAAATCCATAAAAATGCATTACAACCAAAAACTTAACAGAGTAAAAATTAAAGTTATATTCACCTGAATCATTTGCACAGAAAACTTTAAAAATATAGGACATTTTTTTTTGTAATAATGTAGTGATAACTTGAAAATGAAATATTTGAATAATATAATACATTTAAAATCAAGAATGTCCTGTTAGTAAGCATTTATTTAATTAGATCCATTTATTTAATAAGTTTTGTTTTCATATTTAGTTGCATAATGCATAACTTTTCTTTAGTAGGGACTTAGTTAACAATTATAATTATATAAGCTGTTATTTTCACTATTTTGTTTGTATTATAATCTGTAATTTGCTTTTTTACCTGATGTCCCTGTTCCTTTTCCTTTTCCCTGTGTGTGCTTAATGCAGATCGAAACAAGAACGTGCTATTTTAGAAGAAAGAGTGAATTTATTACAACAAGAACTACAAATGTTGAGGTAAAAATGTGTGATTAATTATCCCTTTCAAAGGTAATATTGTTAATACTAACTTTGTGAGGAAGTATTGAAATTTGTAGGAAAAATAATAACTATTGCAGTTTGGTGGGGTATGATTGTTGTTGTTTGTAGAAAGATTATTAAATATTGCAATCTTGCATTGTGGGATTTTCGTAGAGACAAAATAAATTTTTCTTGCTCCCCATCAATTTATTTTCATTAAACCAGTCCCGTTTAACATCTTTTTCTGTTATGTTGCTATAAAATATTTAGGTTTTCTAACTTTTAAATAGTTGACATATGTGAAATAAATTCTTAATATATGTTAATACACATTACAGGGGAGGGGGATTTTTTTTTTTTTTCCTTCAGAATTTGAGGAATATTTGATAATAATTGCTAATTATTACCTGCATTTCTTTGTTGCTTGATACAATATAGAACTTACCTACAGCTAATTAATAGTAATTTTAATCAAAAGTACATAAATACTATCCAAAAGTTTCCTGAGTTTCATTGGCCCACCAGTAACGTGCAGTTACCATTCTCAGGGTTCGAATCTGATGATATCTATTGCACTCACTGTTTTCAGAAATGAGAAGACTGCTTAGCAACTGTGACATTATTTGTAAACATGTATTGAAAATATGTTTCTATTATACTGTTTCTCATTTTCCTCATACCTATATGCAAACGCGGACAGATGTTTTGTAATCATTGCCTGAGTAATTAAGTAGCACACAAAGCTTAACAATGTAAATAAAAAGAATCTGGTTCTCACCAAATCATTCAATTGTTTTGTGATCAGTATAAAAGATTATTGATAATTATAAAAAAAAGTCAATATAAAAAAGATTTTAAACTAAGTTTGTAAACAGAATTAATAAGGATTTATTTTTCTTTTAAGAAGGGATTCTTATTCCATTTTAGTGTTACTGAATCCTAGAAATTACCACAATTTATTTAGGTCTTTCAGTTTTTAAAATTTATCATTATATCATTTATCCAGTAATGGAACAAAACTAATATGCAGAACAAAATAAGTTTTTGATATATAACAGCACTTTATTTTAATAAAAAAAAGCGCTGATATATATCAAAACTTATTTTTTGTTCTGCATATTAGTTTTATTTTAATAAAAAAAAAAAGTGCTGTTTAAAATTGGTTAAGTCATTTCATAATATAACTTTTTGTAGTTTTAACTTTTATTACTGGTGTAGTCAATCATATACTTATGTACATTTTTTTTTTCTTAAAATGATTTTTTATATGAAAATTAGGCCTTCTATGTTTATGTTTTTAGTTTTAAAAACCTATGAAATTTTAATGTTATAAT
This sequence comes from Caerostris extrusa, assembly GCA_021605095.1. Classification (NCBI taxonomy): domain Eukaryota; kingdom Metazoa; phylum Arthropoda; class Arachnida; order Araneae; family Araneidae; genus Caerostris; species Caerostris extrusa. The sequence continues at coordinate 216,100 of BPLR01005440.1, read as the reverse complement.
CTGATTTAATTTTTAAAGATCTTATTGGCTAATTTTAAAAAGCATGTTTGTATTATATTAAAGTTAAAAAAAAAATGTAACCACTATATCTTATAATTTTTAATTAATGTATCAAATTTTTAATATTTGGAGATAAAACACTATCCCTTGTTCACATTTTAAAGATTCAATGCATGATGAGAGACTTATAAACTTTATTTATTTCTTAATAAGTATTTTGTCTTTTATTAAATAAACAATGTTATTGGTATTTCAAATGTCATTGATTTCATTTACAAAAATTAAAATTTTAAAAATATAAATATGGTAATTAAATTATAACTAATTTTTCATATAGAAAGTTATTTCAAATCTAAACTTTTGACACCTTTTTATCATCGGATAAGGACATAAATGTATTATTCTATTGGGAAAATTTAAATGTCATTATTTTGCCACTTATGCTATTACATTTTGAAACATTCTCATTCTATTGCTGTATGTATAGATGTATATTCTCACTGCTATTGCTTTTTTTTTTGCCTTTATGTTAGCTTTAGTACTATAATAATTTTTTTTTAGTTTGATTTCTTAAGCATAAATAAAATAGGTATATGTATAATAAAAAAATGTTTATTATGTATATATTATCAAAATATTTTATATAATTTTAATTTATATTTTCTAATTATATTTGTTTACTTTATTTTTCTTAGGCTAGATGACGAAAATATGAAAAAACTTGAAATAGGAAAGGCAGCGGCTGAAAAAAGGGCTAAAACATCTGAAGTGAGACCGTCTTTTTTTTTTTTTTTTTTTTTCTGATTTTGATTGGCATTGTCTTATTTATTTAAGCTTTGATTGCTTTCTAATATCTTCTTTAATATTCTCTTTAATTATAATGTTTTACAAGAATGAAAAGGATGATAAAAATATTTTATTTTTAGAATCTGATTTTTAGCATTAATTTATTTTATTATAAAATATTAATAACTTGTTGAACTGTTAAACAAAGAGTAAAAATATGTATAACAAATTCTATATAAATTATAATTATTTATTGAATCCTGATTAATTTAATAATATAGTCCCATCCTTACTTGAAATTAACTATCCAAAAATATTTTTGGTCAGTAATTGAAATAAATGTGATTAATGTCAATGATTTGCATACAATAAAAAACCCTTCATATACTTAAGGTCTCGCCCAACAATTTTTGCCACAGACATTTTGGAGCTTTTTTGTTATAAAACATGTATAAGAAAATATCTTAGTAGCACATGCTAAAGATGTAGTAAAAGTCTTTAGTATATATTGCTGCAACGTCAAAATGCTGTACCTCAAACTTTATAGTTAAAGCAAATAGTTAATCTAGAAAATTGTCTTTGTCTAATATGAACAATAAATTTGTTGCTTGTATTTGTGTCTTCAGATTTAGTTTGTGGAAGACATACAACTTTACGATCATGGTTGATTGTAATAATCTTATTAGAAAATAATTTTTTAATAATTTGAAAAAGTATGCTATTTTACTTTTATTGGCCTAAATTTTCTTGTAAATATATGAATAATTGTTTGTGTTAGTTTTATAATCTGTTAAATATACACAAAGCAAAATTCTGAAATAGGGGGAAATTAGAAAAAGCTAAATATTATATTTCACTACATTGGCAAGGAATATTTAAAAGTATTGTGTTATAAAAGTGCGACAAAATGATAACCAATTTTGGCTTATCTGTTTGTAAATAAAGGGTAAGTATATATTACAAGCTAATTTTTGTAATATATGCATATATTCAGAACAGAAAATAAATGCATAGGATATTTTTTATGGAAAACTTATTCTTTATTATTAAAAACTGAAATCAATAAATACTGTTAATTATTGTATATGAAATCATTCTCTATTTTATTTTTAAATTAAAATTTCTTTTTCAGTTACAATTGCTTCATATAACAAAGACTGAATTTTTAAAACGTATCGGAATCAAAAAGACTGAAGCATCAAGTAAGATGCAAGAAATACAGGATGGAATAGCATTGTAAGGATTTCTTTTTTTTTTTCTCTTTAAATATTCGTAAATATAATATAATACAAATTATACAGCACAATTGTACTATATTTTATAAAACTTATTTAAATAATTTAAAATACTATTCTATATATTTAAAATACGAATTCTGGTTAATGGAAAGTTTTAAATTTTTTTGTAGTTTTAACCATATGAAAAATAATAGATATTTATTCTATAAGATGAAGAAGTGGGAATAATTAATGTGCAGCACATTAATATGATTTAATATACTTGAAAATTTTACAACTTTGCACGAAATCAGTTAACTGTTAATTAATATTAACTAACATTTCAAAAGCTATAATGCTGTACCAATTCTTGTTTTGCTTGCAGGATGTGATATATCCGTCATCCATTGGGGGTGTTTTTTTTTTTAGCAACCTCTACAATTTTTTTCTTGTAATTGTATCTGGGGTTGGAATACTTCCAAGCTCACTAAATGAAACTTCTGTTAGTTTAAAATTCTTGGATTACAATGTCTTCAAACTTGTAGTTTATTCTACACATCATCCATTTAGCTTTTCTAAAGTTGTTACACATATGAACTTGCAGGAATATCATTAGTAGCACCTTTCATCCTTTTTATTATAGTCTTCCACTGTGTATGTTGATTGCATGCCATTATGTCGGCTGTGATGACTTGTTCTTTATGTTTGTATACAAATCACCTTTCTATTGAAATGGATGTATCATTGCTTAATTTTTGCATGCCAATAAACTTGTAATCTGTATTATTATTGCAAATTTTTTTTCTATTCTTTTACGAACAATTTAAGTTAAATTAAATATTTATTTTAAATAAAATTATCGAAAAGATTAAAATATTAATGAAAAGAATTGTACATTTTTTATTTTATTATTTTAAACTAAATCATAAAAATATGAAATATGTATATTAATTCTAATATATATATATATATATTCAAATTCTATGCTTCTTCAAACATTTTAAATAAAATCTAGTTGGAATAGAATTATTAATAAAATTAAGCTTTATTTCTAGAGAAAATTACATGCTTTTATAATTGTAACTTTATGAATCATTATCATAATCTTCTATATGAGTGCAAATAATAGTGCTATCCAAAAGTTTTTTAATTATTAAAACTGCCAATATTATTATTTTTTTATAGTAATTGTAAAATTTGTCCTTTGTAAACAGGCTTAATTATGTGTATAAGTTCAGTACTAAAAAAAAATATGTCTCAAATAAAAGTAAATTCTGCTGCAAATGTACCATATCTATATCAGATAAAAGTAAATGTTTTGCATTTAAAATTTTTTATAAAATTTTAAAGCACTTAAATTGTATTTTTTCAGTAGTTGAACTGTGTTTATAACAAGTTACAAAAAATAAGGGCTTCATTATTATTGTTTGTCTACTTATTTTATTTTTGTTGATATACATATAAAATATATAACTATTTATTAACATATTTTGTAATTGCTTGATGCAAGTAGTTCTAGATGTTTAAATCTTTAATAATCTAATCAAATTATTATTTTTAATATTTTAGATTTTCTGCATCCTTGAGTCCTCTTGCTGCAAACAATTATACAGTATTATTGACTCAAATAAGGAATTATACTGCTCTGCTTGATGGTATTCAAAAGAAATTTATAGTAAGCATTTGATTTATTAAAAATATATACTTTTTCGATTCAACTTGCAATCAGTATTATTGGGTTTTTATTTTATTACCTATGAGAAAGAGCTGGCAAAAGGGTAATATATATAAAGAAATATTTTGTTATAAATTCAAGGGTGGAAAGTTTGTCCAAAAATCCATCCCTTGCTACATTCTGCTATAAGAACTACAAATTTTTGCATTTCTGTACCAAATATGGTATATTTTATTTTGATATAACATCTCCTGCAAAATAGCCATTCCTCAGCCTTCCCACAATATTGCCACGAAAGAGGGTCATAATTAATAAATGGGATAAGAGTTCTGTTTTTGCTGGCAATAGAATTTTGATTATGTCAATATGAATGATTCCAGATGAATGTTTTGTTCAGTATCGTGACGCCATCTGTTGTTTTTTATAAGATAAATAATTTGTTTGTGAACATATACTGTTAAATGTTTCTACAATAACTATTTCAGATAAATGAATTAAGTTTTAATTAATTTTTGATTTTGTTAATATTTTACCTTGTAAATTCTTCACCACTATGTACAATTTTTTCCACTGCCTCACTAATTTTTTTTTTTAATTTCTATAAATTGCTGAATTTTTATGTACTACTGATATGTTTTATTTGCTCCTTTTTATTTATTATTTTATTAAATATCCAAATTTTAAAATTTTATTTTTAATAAAAATTTACAAATTAGCTGTAATCTGTCATTTGAAGAATTGAAACAATTATTTATTCTCCAGTTATTACTTGAACTCGACTTTGTAAGCGCATTCTTTTTCCGTATAAAATCTACCATTTTGTTATATCTAGAAATAATAAGATTTGGTAAATACTATGTAAAAATATATTTGACATATTTCTTTTCTTGTGCTATATTTTGCATTTTTTTTTTTTTTTTCAAAAACTTGATACATGTAATTTTAGATTAACTTTTAAAACTAAAAACCACTACTTTTCTTTATACAAATATAAATATATAAGCATTTTTTTTTTTATTTAATCAAAACTCATTTATCATTTGATACTTTTAAATAAATCTTTTATTTCTGCTACAGTATATTTAAAATAATTCATATATTTATTTCTGTTTCTACACTTTGAACACCAAACTCAAAATGCAGACTTCTATTGAGGTTATAAAATTCGAATTTAATTCCAGCATTAATGTAATTTGTGTGAAATTATTTGTATTTTGTATACCAAATTAAAATTGAGCTTTACTGTCATTATTTTTTGTTGTTGAGTAAACAATATATTTTTATTGTACTTATTTTTTATTATCTGATAGTGTATTTTTTTGCCATATTTTATAGTCACATATTGATGAACTAATAAATGAAGTTAATAATGGAGCTCAGTTATCCCAATTAGAGCCTTTTGATGTACCAGAACTTCCAGAAATACCTACTTGGAATGTACAGCAGATGTCTAATGTAAGATATTAAATTTTTAAAATTTAGTGATTTATAAACCTTGTTTCTATTTAACCTTTTAAAAAATTGCCAATATGCTTCTACTATATACTATTTGTTTACAACCACATGTAGGATTTCAGCATTTAATAATATTTCATTTCTGTGTTGTTTTATTTATAAATAATTTTATTAAAGTAGGTTATATCTTGACTTTAGGACAAAAATAAACATCCTCCATTTTCTATAAAAAAAAAAATTAAGTAATTTTCTGATTTGTAATAATTTAATAATTCTATAATGATTCCTTAACAATTTATGTATTCACTATTGTATTATTTATATATGTTGAATTATTATTGAATATTAATAATACTACGTAATAAGTGAAATATTCTTAACATTAGGTTTGAAATAATATTTGTTATTATTTATAAACTTAATATTAAGAATATTTCACTTTACATTGAATATTAATAATATAATATTATTTATTGATAGATGCTTAATCCTCAAGCATCCCCCTGGACTTCCGATATGATGAACAACTCATTTTATAACACTGCTGCTTTTAATCCATTTTCATTTACTCCTTCAACTATACCATCTACAAAACCCAGTGTTCCTGTTGCACAGCAAATTGGCCATGTTAATGCACAACAAAAACCAACAGCAAGCCTTGAAGAAAACTCATTTAATTATGCAATTGTTCAAACAAATAATCAATCAAAGAAGTCAGAAGCATCTGTTTTGAAAGCACCTCCTGGTTTACACCCCAATGCATCGTCTCTGACTTCTGCACAAAAACATTCGTCAGTGTTGCAATCAACAGTTACAAATGGAAAAACAAGGAACACCAATGAAACTCTAAATTCAGCTCTATCAATCAATTTAACTTCAACTGCTGAAAAAGTTGCTGCTACTAACAGTGGTGAGATATTATAAATTCAGTAATTTTCTGCCTATAACCTGTGAAAATTTTGTATTCCGTTTTTAGTTTGAGATCTTATGTTAGTTTAATAAATTTCAAACTTTAATTTTTGATACCATGATAATATAAAAGATAACATAGTATATATTAAAAGATGGTTATAAAAAAAATTATTTATCTGATTCTCATTTCATATGATTTTCTCATATGAAATGAGAATCAGAAAATAGATGGGAAAAATGTCACAAAAATTCTCCAGCGTGTTTATCAATTTGGATAGCCTCTGGTAAAATAATTGCCCAAATTTCTAACCAATTTTAAACATTCTTTAAAACCAAATTCTATTATTCTCTGAATTTTCTTTAAAATATATTTCTAAGTTAGTACCATAAAATGAATAAAAAATTACATAGGAAGAGGTTTAGGTGTATGTGAAAGAACCATAAGAAAAACATAAAAGTGTTTTCCAGACTTTTTACATGAAAATACAAATAAGTGTTTAAAAAGTATTTGAATTATTGGCTTTCTATCAAGTCTCTTTTCTTATAACATTTTCTTTATTATTCTGTCATGTCTGTCTGTCTTTCTTATATTGTTCTATCATGTCCCTTGTCTTTTCTTATGTTTTTTAATCACCGAAGTTTGGCCTATCATCATCCCAAAAGTACTTTTTAAGGTGGTGCCTTTTTTCTGAAACAGCATAGTAATACAAGTAGAAAAATGTAGACTGTATGTTGTGGCTTATAATTCACACTGAGAAAATTATGCGTTTTTTAAATTTATAAATATAAAAGCTGATTACTATAATTTCTTGATATTTATAGATCTCTTCTTATGAAACAGCATTGAGAATAATTAATGTTGCTTATAAAATAGCCATTTTCTAAATATGACAATAAAATTAAACTATGTTATATTTGTATTGTTAAATATATTACGTTATATCTTCAAAAAAATTTATTGTCTGATTATATTGTGTAGAAACCCTTAATTCTTTGTGTCTATTCTTAAAACCTGTGTGGGAGTGGATGTTTTTCTTTCCTGAAACATCAGAAAAAATATTATTGAGGCCATGGTGAAATACAATATTATGTAGTCTCTAAATTGCAAGTGATTTAATAAAATTGATTAGTTCTGTATTTTTGTTTTCAAGGTTCTTTTCAGTATTCAAGTTCCAAATATGCTGTTTAATGCAGTAATCTTCGATCAACAGAGTGAATGACTTGTAAAAATTCTATTAATAAAATAGATCAAATTCAGGATCAGTAGAAAATGATAAAGCCATTATCCACCTTTTTTAACCTTTAGTATTAAAAACGTGTAATAAATGACTAATTTGTGTTAAAAAACAGAAAATTACTTTCATTTGAAAACTTTTAAACTTAGTTTGATGTATTGAAAAAAAAAGAAATTGCTGAAAAATGTCTATGGGAAAAAAAAAAAGATGGTGCATCTCATTTATCTTTAGCTGTTACAAATTTTTTTTTTTTAAATTTTATTTATTTTACAAGTCTTGTATATCATATTTTTAAATTATGGTAGATTGAATGTGAATGAGTTCATATTTTATAATATGGTTTATTATTTTTGAGACATAATGTAGCTTTGTTGCATGCAGTTTGTTTTTGTACCAGTTGTATAATTTTTTTTCAGAATTTTACTCATATTACATTTATTAACTCTAGCAGTAAAACGTATTCTTATGCAAGATTTTTTTCTTTTGTAATTTAAAGTATTTTATTATAAGATATTTAATAATTTAGGTGAAGAGTATAATACAAGTAAATAGTTCAATGATTGCACTGCTTCTGTCATTTTCCAGATCAAATTTGTAAAATATTATTGATGCTCAAAAATATTTGATTTATTTATTGAAATATTCTTGGGTGTTTTCTTCCATTGTAGGATCATCTATTAAGAAAATCGATTCACCAACATTGGAATTAGATGTAAGTATAAGTATTTTTGCTTTTCATTTACGAAGTAATTTAACAATTGAATACTAATATGATTTTTAATCTGCAGTATAATGTTAAAAGAAAGGAACTGCGAACAAATGCTACATTAAAACCAAAGCTTGATGCAGTAATTTCTCGTCCTTCAACTGCAATGGTAAAGAAATTTTTACTTTTATTATTAATATTTGAAAATCTATGTAAAAAAATTATTTAGGATTAAACATATGTAAAAAATACACTTGCTTCAATCTCATTGTAGTAGTGCTTTAATATGTATTATTGCATTCATATGAAAATAATTGATTAAACTGTGTCTGTAACACACTGTAATAAAATAATTTACTGCATTCTGTGCTTTTAATCAATTGGCAACTGAACTGCAATCAGCATAGCTAAATATCCTTATGATTAGCACCTCATTGAATTCTTTTCAGTTTTATTTAGCCAGTATCTCAGCTGAACACATTAATCTAAATAGTAACAGGTGGTCACATTAATTTGATGACACTCTGTATATTCGTTTAAACACATTTATTGCTTAAGAAAGTATTTGATTGCGAATTATCTCAATAGAATCCGATTACAAATGCATATTAATTTTTTTGTCAAAAATTTTAGTAACCACTCGTAAAAAAAAAAGCAATTTCTATTCAGTACTTGTATGATGAATTAATAACTAATAATAATATAACTTTCTTAAATTTTTAGTAGTTATCATATAAATTTAATGTATACAAATTATGACCATTGCATTAAAATATTTTAAGGAAAAATCAGTTGCTTCTGGATCAAAAAGTGCTGGAAAAGATTTAAAAAGGAGCTTCGAAAAACTTATTAGTAAACTTCAAGGGCAGTTTCCTACACTTTCCCAGTATGTATAAAACATTATTTTAATTTTATAAATTGTCAAGTTATGTTGAATTATATAGTTTTACTCAAAAATGTCATAAAAATGTATTTTTATGACATTTTTGCTTTTGTTTATTATATGAAAATTTATAAACATTTATGAGTTAATTATGATTTTCTCTTCTGATTCACATTAAATATTTATATTTTAAATTGCATATAAAACACTATGCAGTTTCATTATTAAGTATAATATTTGAATCTTTCCTTTATAGGATGGAAATTATAAATTGTGTTAAAGAATTTAGAGATCAAAGAGAATCTGGCCTTTCAGGATTAACAGTAGAAAAAATAATTTCTTCAGTTAGTGCAATTATAGAAGCTAAACAGAAACGTTCTTCAGCTAACCAGGTAATTTTTAAATATTAACTTAACTCTACCAAAATTGCTTTTCTTTATATTTATATGCAGAAAATATTTTATACTGTTGGCTTTGTAATCAATAATTAGTTATCTAAATAAAAATAAATCACAAGATCTATTCAAGTCTGTTATCTGAAACGTTAGTTATTAATATAGTGAGTTTATACATATATATATATAAAGTAAATTGTAATTGATATATATATTAAAGAAATAATTTCTGTGTTAACTAACCTTGCTCTTTGTGATCTGTGATGTTAATGGTAAATTGAATTTATGTAATACACTAATTAAGACAAGCATTGAAGAATAACAAATATTTTTAGACATCTTTCAATTTAATTTGGATAATTCTTTAAAGAATGTTCTTGAAATAAAATAAATTTATTTTTAAGATACTAGATTCTGGGGTTAAGGGTGTTGCAGCTAAGATGTCAAATGCAATATTAGTCAATAAAAAATTGGTGCCTGAATCAAAACCTAGAGAACCTGTTCAGGATACTTTTGTAAAGAAATCTGCTTGGGGAGCTACTGATAGTAGTGGTGCCAATAAGCACTGGTCTGGGAGTTCTATTGAAGATGACTGTATAATATGTTACGAGAAAATGACAAAACACACAGCTTATAAGGTGCATTGTGGTCATAGATTTCATTTTAAAGTAAGTAGTTTTCATAATCTTAACTACTATGATTTCTCAGTATATACAGAAGATAATCATTAATTATAAAAATCTCTTTTTTTTTTGCATTTCCAATGTATATTTGCCCATTATGTAATTAAAAAGCACTATTGATTTTCATGTAAATTATCGATATCTTTTGATAAAAGAACTGTTGATGTGGTCTTTATATAAAGGAAGTTTAGTTTTTATATATGTAAGCCTTTTTTTTGTTGAAATCTAATCATTGTTAATTCTATTTAAAAGAATTTTTTTCTCCCATATATTACAAGTTTTATTGATAACATGTATCATTTCCCTAGTGCATTAAAGAATGGCTTGACAAGAAAAGTGATTGTCCAATTTGCCGAGTACATCTGTTGTTACCAGAAGATTATCCAGCACTATCCTAAACTGTGAGGAAAATATTTTATATGAACTGTTTTTCTTTCTTAATTAAATTTGTTTCTCTCGCTCACCCACTTGTGACATGTATAAGTTGAAATATATGTAATAAAAGGACAAAAAGTCTTTTATCTTTTGAATAAAAATTTACTTTAAATGGTATTGATAGTAATTTTTGTTTTACTGTTTAGTTTCATGGACCATATTTTTAAACCACTGACAACAAAATTCTTTAGTAATAATAAATATAGACTTTTCTTAGAAAAGCATTTATTTAGAATATTTTCAGCAATGTATTTCAAGTCATTAAAATAGCTACATCAAACACAGATCCGAAAATTTTAAATCTGTATTGTCATTTAAGTTGCAATAGCTGAAAAATACAAGACTTCAAACATTCATTTATAAATACATTGTGCTTGTATAAAATGCTGATTCATAATCATGGTGTTTACAATTAAATAAATACTGATTTATCGATAAGAAATGCAGTAATTCATAAAGAGCATAACAAAATTAGACATACATAAAATATTAAAGACTGAATCAAAATTGAAATTATTCGATTTCTTGGTGTAAGTGGTGATTCTACAGTTCTTGATGGGGAGAATTATAAGGAGCATCTTTATATTTCTCAGGGACTTCCTCATCTTCCGATTTTTTCATGTAAAACCCATTTTTAAGCAATAGATTCTTGCATTCGTCTTGAGTTTTCTCACTCAATGGTATTCTCTGTAAAACAAATTCCATTATATTTTTAAATTTCTATATAGAACTCTTAATCAATAATTAAAGAGAAAATTGTCATGCTTATCAAACATTTCTAATTTATGCTTCTTTCTTACTGAAGAAAGGATGAATTATTCACAAACTTTGGTACCTTTGATGATATGCAATTTTTAATTATGCACCTAAGATCATAATTGATCACCATCTCACAAACCTGGGACCATTTTCCAACAAAATAATGCCCATATAGCTTGGATGTTGCATGCCCAACTGAATTAAATCGGCTCATTGAATGATTTTTTTTTTATTCTCGTACTTTTCTTCCATCCAAATTAAAAACATGAATTTGCATTCTTTTGTAAAGTCGGCTGAATAAATTATTCTAGAGTAATGTACCTACTTTTTCACTGAAAATTACAATACTATACTATAATTTAAGATTTTTTGTTTGATATGGTATTACTTCATATTTAAGTAAAACAAGTAGTAAGTAAGTAAATTCAGTTTAATTGCAAGATCTGGGAATGAGGTAAGTATTCTTCACATAAAATTATCTAAAGGCATAGATATAATTGTAAAAATGAACATATAAATCTTTTGAATTTATTGTAACTTTATTACATTTCCATGTGAACCAATAATATTTGTTTTCCCAATTTAATTAAAAAGACTTCACAAAAAATAATTGAAAGAGTAGCATATGTATCAGAAAAAGAATTCTGATATTCTTTGCTTTAAGTTCATGGTGTGTATGCTAAAAAATGAATGTTGAAATTTTTGAGTTTAGTTTTTGAAAATGAACTTTTAACATAAAAACATGCGGTTACGGAATCTCTCAGAGAAAAAGCTGCTGCAGTAAAGCAATTTGCCCTGTTGCAAAATCACTAAAAGATGCTACGACCCCTACATTTGGAATACTATGCTGTTTCTATTCTTTCTTGGCCAAATTACAAAATTTTTTACCAATTGAGCATGGTAGGCAGCCTGAACATTCTACAATACTTCAGATCAAAGAAATGCATATTATGTTACCATTAGAAGAGATTTACCATTCAATATGTCAATGTTAACCATCAATGGGTTCTATAGCCTTTAATAAGTTCATTACTTATAAAACCTATACATATTTATTTTAATAAAAATTATTTTTTAGAGAATTTTTGTAGGTACATCATTCATCACATTGCAACTTATTTTAATTGTGATACGAGAGTTTATAATGCAAAATATATATTTATTTTTCTAATATGATGATTTGACAATAAAATATATTTTCTGAATATTAATGTCACTTACCTTGTATAACCTCTGAAAAAAAAAAATTATAGCATTAGCAGTTTTAAGGAATTACATTACATCATTTATATTATTACTATCATACTGGACATGAATATTACTACATCCTTTCATAAGAGATATATGGTCAATATTTTATTATATTTAATACATTATATTAATTTTCAATATGAACAATTCTGAATATTTCAATAATTTTTTTTTATTTCTGCATTCACTTAACTAATGGAGATGAATTTGCTGTGAAACTAAGAAAAATCTTTTTCCTTATATTAATAATCTGTTTTAAAATGTTTTATAATTATTTTAACCAAATTTTTAAATTAGTATATGTCTTTAATTTATGTAAATTTTACAACATTAACAAACATTAAAAAAAAAAAGAAAGTTTGATACTAAAACTAAGAGTAATTTATATTAAATATTGACAGCTATAAGGTTATGGTAAAAAAAAAAAAAAAAAAATCAAATTTTATTATTAGATAACATTCCTTAAGTAAAGAATTAAGAGATCAGCAATATTTTACATATATTTGATCTAGGTAGCATCATGAGCAAATATACTTTTAGAAAATGTGATGCATATAATTGAAAAACCAAAAGATCTTATTCATTCTATAGAAATAATAAGCAATCATCAATATTTGTATTGAATTACTTTCATATATCTAATACAGAATTTACTTATTTTTATAAAGAAGTAATTTCAGTGAAATATATTACGATTAAACTCAAAAAAAAAAAAAAAAAAATTGGTACTCTTAATGAGACAAAATCTATTAAAAAAATAACTTACTTCAATTTCATCGCCATCTTTGTTAAAAAATATGAGTTCTGGGTTTGCTCCACTTATTTGCTTAAATTCTACATTATGACTAGAAAGGTATAGGAAACAAATTGTTGGATTATTTGGTGAAAAAAAAAAATTTTTAAAAGCAAACTTTACAAAAATTATTTCATTAAAGATTAATATACCATGTATGAGCCAATAATTTTTTTTTTAAACTCTTTCCAAGGCTAGATTACAGAGAGTCAGTTTATATAAGGAAATGCTAATCCCGCAAAAAAGTAGATACTTTTCCTGTAAACCACGTACAAGTGATAAATTGCCAAATATCAATGACTAAATATGGCATATTTTCATTCTTTTAGTTTATATTTTTTACGTTTATGAAAAAAAATAATTTTTAAATGAAACAAATAATTTGTTTTATTTTTGTTTATATTGCTGATTTGTTACATTTTCCACAAATGAAAAACTTAATGGTGAAATTTATGTCCAGCTAACAGAAAAATATTGAAAGATATACCAGAACACTGTAAATAATTAATACATAAAAACAATGAAAAAGAAAAATTACTTGAATCTTTTAAATTACTTTTTAGGTGTTTAACTAGTACATATCCTATACAATTAAATAGAAACAATGTGCTAGCTTCAGATAGGGTTATTAGAGTTATAACCAGGACTGGGAAGTAGGCAAAAAATTTCAACTCCTGACTTTTTTTTTTTTTTTTTCTACAATTTTATGTACTAAGATCTTGACTAATGCATTTAGAAGAATGTGAGCTCAATAAAAGTCATTGAATTTATTTCACATTTATCTCTAAAAACAATTATTTCTTAACAAAATATTTTCTATATCTTTAAAAGAAGGTATTTGCACCAACTTAAAAAATATCCTTGTACTCTTACTTACAAAAAAATAGATGCCAAAGTACTGAATAGTTTTAAAATTATGCATTTATTTTTAATATATTATATCATTTTTTATCTCAATAATATAATAGCTTTTAATAATAATTTTCATTGTTGACACAAGATAGCTTTTTATAAACTTCAGTGATGAGAAAAATCTTTATTTGCTAACCCAGTAACTGTCTTTGCTACTGGTTGTAGTACTGACAATTAAATTGTCAAAATTACAACTAAATGAAATGAACTGCCGCTTCAAACATTAATTCTTAGTTCCAAGAATTAAGAATTCTTTTTTCCAACAATTAATTCTTGGATGAATGTTTTTTTTTTTAATAAAGGAGTCAAATTTTTAAACAGGCCCCAACCCCCTCTGTTTATAATTATCATTATTGATGCATGGAGATTTACTTTACAGCAATTCGATTGAAAAATATACCACTCATTCTACCTGTTTGGACTATTTCACTCTCATGATGACAAATTTGAGCATTATAAGGGATTTTTTTCCCTCCATTTTAGCTAACACAAGTGTTTTGAGCTTTAGGTACATTTTTGAATAAATAATGCTCTTTCGGCTTATATACAATAATCATTTAACAGTCTATTTATTTTGTTCTAGCTTTTTTTTTTTAATAAATATAAATAAAATTATTAGTAAAAGGCAATTTTAAAAAAACCAACAAAATTTATATTTGTACAATGAATATTTTATTTCATAAAATTTAATTATATTACCTTCTTAAAACAAATTTTATTTGAATTATTTATATACATTCTGCAATTAATTTTTTAATACAAAAAGTTAAAACAATAATTTAAATTTTAAAACCATTTACATATTTGTAGAACTCGCAAGATAAATCAAATTGTTGATGGATTGAAACAATCAGTAATACTACTAATTTTATTTGTTTTGTTATAATTTCTATCAATTAAAACAAAAGGATACAACAAGGGTAAGTCACGGTAAATGAACCGTTTCACCTCAGGGAGGCGATTCAAACGTCATCCACCGCAGCTCTGCAAAATGAAAATATAACAGTTCAATTCATTCACATATAAAAACACGAAAAACAAAAAAAAAAATATTTGTAAATTGAATTAAAACTTCCTTTATAAATATATATTCTTGTAAGGTAACAAAATATTAATTTAAACAAATCAGAAGAAACTTATAAAATTTAATAAAAATAATAATACATTAGAATTTTACAATTTATGACGTTTAACTTAACCCAATAAAATCTACATATGTGTAATAAGCTCTTTTGGCCTCAGAGATCTCTCCAGATATAATTAAAAGATTCAGTTTTTCGGTGACCCCTGTTACCTTTTATGCTCATATTTTCTCATTAATTATTTCTCTTTATCTATGATTAACATTTCTGTTTATGTGCTCTCTTCATTTCTCACTCATTATAATTTGATAGCCAAAATACTTTAATGACTTATTTTTAATAATTATAATTTTGACTGGACACTTTAACTTTGGCACCGTTCAACATACTACTTTTATCTTTTATGGAGCTTTAAACCCAGCTTTTATATGCCCATATTAATAAAATAAAGCAAAAACTTTTTTCATTTATCTGCAACATCACTTAGCTTTCAAGTTTACTTTACAATAGTTTTCGGCCTTGTTGCACACATAAAATTAATTGCATTTAACAAGTATTTATTCATTAAATCAATGAATTACATTAGCAATAGTTATATAAATATAATAACAACAAGTTTTCACAAAATCAAATTTGTGTTTTTCTATTCATTGTTTTAATTGTTCACCCAATTTGAATAACAAGAAAATATGTAATGATATGTAAACACAGGTAAAGTAATGGTATACATAAAAATATCTTAAGATTTAAGATAAAAGTTAATTACCTTAATATCATATATACACTATTAGTATTTTTTTATCATATATTTACTTATCATTATCTTTAACATCAAAAAGTTAAAAGTAAATAAATACAGCTGTCCAAAGGTCCACATATTTTAATAATCATATTTCCATGTTATTTACTTACTCTTGGTAGTAGAGTTATAAATTATTAGTAGAGTTATAATTATTGTTATAATAAAACACATCATTCATTCATCATCATTAAGTAGAGATGAATGAATAGTAGGAAAAGGTCTATTAGTATTTCTATTAGTCAATAATATTTAAAGAAAGTCGAACACAAGCATTTAAAAATAGGTTCAAATGTAATACTTATATAAACTGCATATCAGATAACAATTTTATTTTAAAACTGAACGGTTTATTATTTAAGCTTATATTATAATGATCACATACAAATACAAAATTAATAAATTTCTTCAATACATATGAAAGGCAGCCAAGAACCGATTTTTAAAAAGTCAAAACTTCTTTAGATTTCAGCATACTATGAAAATTTTTTTTAATTAAATTTCATCAATTATTAAATTTTCCACATTATTGAAATTTGTAAGTTTATCATTATTAGATCACATTTATCATTTATTCATAATTTTTGTTATTTAATCAATCAAGTAAGAATACTTTTGCCACTAATTTTACACAATTTTTCTTTATATATACATATACTTTTGAGCAAACATATTAATGAATTAAAAACAATATATTAGATAATTCAAGATAAAACAGCAAACATATTAATGAATTAAAAACAATATATTAGATAATTCAAGATAAAACAGCCAGTCAGCAAGCATAAATCTAAAGACAAGTCAAAAACAATGCAATATTCGACTTAAATACATTTTTGGATAATTTACCTGAATAATTTATTAGAGAAGAGTGAGGTAATTCTTTGAAAATTAACATGTTCCTCAAAGCAAACAATTAGAAAAAAGTAATTAAATTCCAGGATCCCCAAAGTTGTTATTTTACCAAATTTTATTTAAAAGTATACACAATCGAGTTTATTTCAGGAATTAATAGCTTTACATTGTTACTGGGTAAAAAGTATGATTTATTCGAATTATTACTGTTTTTCTTGCTTCTATATTTTTACCAAAATTGAATTGCATTTCAATTCTATTAATTAATGATTTAAGATGTTTTATTATCACGTATATATTCAATTAATCATTAATAGAATATCAATATCCAATGAAAAAAAAAAAATACATTTATAGCAATTTTAAGCAACTATGCAAAATTAATTTCAGATTTCGCTACTGCAAACCAAGATCGAAAATGCAATAATGAATCAGCAGTAATAATTTCATATTAAATAAATTTTACATTTATTTTAAATAAATTTACCTCAACTACAGCCCTTGCAATTCTCTTGTCATTTACATCTTGATAAGCAAGTATAAATGGAATGCATAAAAAAAAGTACAAAATGCTCCGCTTCATCGTAATAAACAATAAAAATTTTTATATCTACGGGCGCAAAATAAACTACTTGTTCTTTGTACAAAGACTTCCAACAACTGTATACGTTATTCGTCGCAGGCAGGCGTCACCAAATAAAATAAACACAAATATACTAGTCGAATCTCACTTCATAACAGTTCATTTTCACTTTTGTAATGAATTAAGTGTGAGTAGCAGGAATGAATTAAGTCTAATAAGAAGAAGACGAATGTTTGTTGATTCACATCTGATTGCGTCTTTTTTTTTTTCCTTGATTTTTAAAAAACGAATTATTTTCAAATATCCAATTAAATACCAAAATCTCATAGATGTCGCCTATTGCATGAAAAGACTGCAAGAGAAATTCTTAAGAACTTCAACCAGATTACAAATTCAAAGATTGAAGGACTCCTTTCTGGAGGCAAATTAAAAGTTTTTTCCAACCACACCTGATGACTACCGATCCATACGGAAGCAAATTGATCACCTGAAACTTAAAGTCATACATTTGAACTGCCCCAAGAAAAGCAACTTAAAGTTGTAATTCGCGGACTGCCTTCCGATCTCCCCAATTGATGTCATCATGCAGGAACTCAAATTCTCAACTTTCATCCTGAATTCATCACTCCACTTCGTAATCGTGCTGGTACCGGCAACCTACCTCTGTACATAATAGTTCTACCAAAAAATGAACAAAACAAAAGAATTTTCGACCTACCCACCTTATATTACTTTTAGGGTCAAAGTTGAACCACTCAGAAGAAGAAAATCAGGACCCAGCCAATGCTATAAATGCCAAGAATTCTATCATCATAGCAAATTCTGCACAAGAGACCCTCGATGCCTCAAATGCGCTGGACCTCATGCCACAAAGAATGCACCAAAGGCCAGATGAAGCTCCCAAATGCGCCCTTTGCTCTGGGGAGCATACTGCAAAAACCCTTTCTCGCTCCTCCCCCGAAGGTTGTCAAGCACAAAAACCTGAGAACTCCAAACAATTGCTCTTCCCAATTTCAACTCCTTCTTCCTTCTTCAAATGACTTTCCAACTCTTCCTACCCCGACCAATTACTCAATACTCTGCAGGCTTGGAAACGCCTCAGCAACAATTAGTTGGGGTACTAAATTTATTTCTGAAAATTCTGTCAGACAAAAATTTTTATTTCTTGAAAATAAACCTCATTTTATTTCTGAAAATACCTCATGTAATTGCTCTCCAAGAAACACATCTTCGACCAGGCGATTCCTTCAAAATTCCAAATTATATCATATATCGCTCCGATCGTCTTACCCACAGAGGAGGAGGCACGGCTATCTGCATTCATAAAAATATTAATCATCATCAAATTCATTTTACTACAACCAGCTTTGAAAACTCTGCTATCGTTATTAATCTCAAGAATAACCTAAAAATTACTGTTGCTAGCATTTATCGCCCTCAATTGGTAGATTCCTCACACAAGAACTTGATACAATAGCGAACTCCAATTCAACAAGTACTTCTACATGGTGACTTCAATTCCAAGCATCCTGCATGGAATAATGGACGCAGCAACATAAATGGTTCTATTCTCTTCGAATGGACAAAATCTTATTGCATTCAATGTTATTGCTCCTAATGATCCACATATTTTTGCCTTCACAATCCCTACAATAGTACTCTTGACATCGTACTTCTTAAAAATTTAAACGCCGGGCCTGCTTCTTCTATCAACGATCTTTCCAGTGATCATAACCCTGTGATAGTTGAAGTCCTCATAATTCATTTACGCCCTTCCTCAATAACATAATCACCACTACTAAATGGAATATTTTTACTAAAATTCTCTCTCAAAGCATTCCTGGTAATCCAGTCATCTCCAATATTCAAGATATTGACAAAATAATTGATAAATTCAACTATGCTGTTACTTCTGCTATCAACCTTGCTAGCAAATCTAAAGAACTCAGTACACCACACCAAAAACTTCCTACTGAAATCACCTCTAAAACTGCGGAAAAAAACAGAATTAGTAAATTATGGCAAGATACCAGGTTTCCTCCGTTCAAGCAATCCGTCAACAAGCTTCAAAAAGAAATAAAGCAAATGATTCACAAATTAAAAAATGACAGATGGAATGAATTTTTATTAGGCCTAAATCCAGAAGATAATTCTCTCTTAAAAATTAACAAACATTTTACCAAAAAATATCCCAAAATTTATCCACTGGTTGGATCCACAGGTCTTATATTCTCATCTTCTGATAAAGCGAACTCTTTTGCTGAAAACCTTGAACTCTCCTTTCAAGAAAAACACTGAACCTTGCGATTACTCTCAAATTGAGCATGTTGAAGATGCAATAATTTCCTTTCTAGCTGATCATCAAAATTATCATAACAATATTTTTTTTTCTCCATCTGACATAATTAACTTAATCAAGAATCTCAACATTCGAAATCTTCTGGACCTGACAACATTCCAAATAAAGCCTTAATGTGTCTCCCTCTTAATGCCATTACTCATCTTGCAAAAATCTACAACAGCTGTACTAAATATCACTACTTCCCTCCTATCTGGAAAAAAGCAAATATCATCATGTTCTCTAAACCTGGCCAAGATAGGAAATTTCCTCAAAATTATCGGCCCATCAGTCTGCTTAGCTGTGTGGGAAAACTTTACGAAAAACTCTTAGTGAAACATATTACTTCTTTTTTGAGATAAAAATTCCATAATTCCAGCAGAACAATTTGGATTCCGCCAACATCACTCAACTTGTCATCAACTTCTACGTGTCACCAATATCATCACTGAAGGATATAACTATAAACTTTTTACAGGAGGTGTCTTTCTAGATGTCAAAAAAGCTTTCGATCGACTGTGGCACGTTGGACTGATCTACAAAATGATCAAAGTTCAATTTCGAACTTGGATCACACTTATCATTACAAATTATCTTAAAAATAGAACCTTTCAAGTTCGACTTCATAATGAATTCTCCACAATCGGTCGTATTAGTGCTGGTACACCTCAAGGAAAGCGTGCTCAGTCCTATTCTCTACAATATCTTTACCTACGACTTTCCTCAATGCACTAACATTTCCACTTGCCTATTTGCTGACGATTCTGCTGCTCTTGCCCAAGGTGCTTCTATTCTTTATGTCATCAATACTCTTCAAAATTTTCTGAATATCCTAGAGGATTGGCTAACTAAATGGCGCATCGCAATTAATGTCTCTAAATCTCAAGCTATCATTTTCCGAAAAGGACACACCGGCCAACCATATATTAATCTCTCCCTTTTTGATCATCAAATTGAATGGGCAACCAATATTAAATATTTCGGCTTAATTATAGACAATAAACTTACGGTTCGAGATCATATTCAAAAAATCAAAGAAAAATGTTGGAAAAATTAACTCATTAATAAATTTTCTGAATTAACTTTGTTAAACAAACTTCTTCTCTACAAACAAGTTCTTAGGCCTATCCTTAACGCTGCCCCAATCTGGGGTCTAGCTGCACAATCTAACAAGAAATCTGTACAAATTATTCAAAACAAACTTCTTCGTATTATCACTGGTGCACCCTGGTTTGTCCGCAACTCTACAATTCATCATGATTTAAAAATTGATTCTATTGACAACTATATTACTAAACTTTCTAGAAATTTCTTCAATACCATTGCTACTCACGAAAACCCTCTCATCAAGGCACAAACTATATTTACGCAACTGAATGGAAAATACAAGTATCCTTTCTCTAATTCTAAATGAAATCGAAGCCTCAAACCACCATAATTTCCTGCTCACTTATCGCTTTTTACGATATTTTACTTCAACGCATATTTACTGATCATAAATTTCTTGTTACGTTTCTATCATCGATGATTTACATTTTCTTACTTTCTTCTTTTTTTTTTTCTCTCTCAAATCATACGATTACTATTATCTGTTTATCATGACTTTTCTTTCCTACTGCCTTCACATACCATTGAGTAGATGAACGCTTCGCGTTCAGGCACTCGACATCTTTATTCAGCAATGATGAGACTGCAATATTTCAGTAATCCCTTAACAGCATCGTAGGATATGGTATGAACAGCACGTCACTTATATTGTAAATCTGTGAGTAGCATGTAGAGAATAAAAAAGAGAATTACTTTAAAGATCACAGAAAATTTTAAAAGAAATTAGAAACCAAATGAGATTGAAGATAGGTAAGCGACTCTATTGTGTGGTGATGAAAATCAAAGGAGTAAGATGATTTCCTTAATTACCACAAATATGTGTTGTTAAATTTGACAAGAAACGTTGTATAGTGGTAATAAAATGTTGTAGAAGTGCTTTCAATTGCTCATCCGCTGAAACACACAAGAGAACAAATGAACATTGAAAATAAGTTTCAAATCTGTGGTTAAGAAATAGAATTGATATTGAAAAGAAATAGTTAAAAGTGTAAAAGTTTGCAAGAACTTCATTGAAAACTCTTTGAATAAATTCTGGAAAATTTTAATTTAAGGTCCCAAATTGAAAATATTTTTTTTTCCTCTATCTGTTGAGAAAGTAATCTGACTGAGTATATGTGTGCATCAAATGCAGAACAAAGGGCTTTTCGGAGGCATTTCTGTCTGTTGAGAGGTCTATTGGTAATCGTTGAGCTTTAAACTTAAACACTTAAAATTATTTGTTTCAAAAAATAAGAATATATAAAAATAACACTTCATCATCTGTCATATATTTTTAATTGTTGTGTTACTAGAATTAAATATTAAAATTATAGTCAAAAATTGTGATAACACTATTCCAGTTTTTATATGTGCGGCATCACTTTAAAACTTACCTTGATATGTATTCTATTATTACCATGTCTTGTTGTATGAAAAATTTAATACAACAAGGAAATGACTAGAAAATTAGCTGCAAATGTAGCGGAACATAAATATCAAAATCAAGATTTCTGGAGTTGAGTGTATCGTTTATCTCAATTTAAGTTTTGGATTTGCGTCGAGTTTCCCTGATTTTATATTTTTGTTTCTTTTTTAATTTTTATTTAAATTCAGGATAGTCATCTGTATTTGTACTTATTTTCCATTTTAATTCTCATTATAGTTAATAAATTCATGTAAATCTAGAAGGCCCAACACTTTTTGAGTGGCCTTGTTTAGAGTTTGGTATGGCGGACAGCAATACAAAACCTAATCTCATGGATTACACCTCCGACACTGACCTTAATTTTATATCTCATCATGCCTTTTTTTCATATTTACAAGCTGTATATGAGCATGGCTCGTTCCTTTCTCAATGTACTTGAGGTCCCGAGCCACGATGCCGAAAGCAAATCTAGAGTATTCAAGGAAAACATATTGTCAATAGTAATTTCTTGAATACATGCGTATCACTCGACAAGACAAACTAATCTTATCCGCTACTCACTTTGATACCACTACAGAATTGGGAAACGTAAAAGCCATTATGGAATCTGATCCAAGCATCTCATTACCCAGATTTCTACTTCACAACATTAATACAGATATATCACTTGAAGAAGTTGCATCTGAATTGAAAATAAAGAACAATTTCTCCGTCACACAACTCGGGTAATTTGTTGTACATTATTTGATGATCGTGACACATCACAAATAAAGTAGAAAATAGTTCCTTCTGTTATACAGGATGGTAACAGAAGCTGTGAAATAAATTTCCCTGCTAAACTTACATTTTTCAGGCTACGCTACTAAAAATATTGGTTAAATGACTCTTTTCCTACTTAGAATCATTGTATGTGTACAGTATTAAAAACATTTTTACCAGTCATTTAATACGAAAAAAATTTTTATAAAATTTAATTTAAAAAAAAAAATGAACCTTCTACAAAAATATACTAAAACAGTATATCACAGTAAATCTCAAGTTTTTACAATATAAACACTGTTACTAAAATAAACACAAATCAATTATTTTCTTTAAGCTATTTTTATTATGATGGATTTATATGGTTTATTTTAACAATTGTCTCCCTTTTAAGAAATTCACAAAAGAAATAGTAAAGCGGCAATTCTCCCTGAACGTGTTTTTTAAAGAAGAAACCATACCATTGCATTCTGCTTTTTCCCCTCTGCTTACATAGAATCCCAATTTAAGAACAGAAATTGTAATTAAGCACTTTCTAGTAATTAAAATATAAATAAATTAAATTATGTATTCAATCCATATTCTAATGGATATATGATTAAATAGTTTAGGCTTAATACACTCAAAATATATAAATATTATAAATATTAATTGATTAATTATAAATATTAATTCCTTAATTATAAATATTAATTCATTAGTATTCTATCAATTAAATATCTCTAAACGTAACTAAGTATTATAAAAGTGCATATGTTACAAAATAATAATTTCGAATTTAATTTTATAAAAAAAAAAGAAATAATTAGGAAAAGGAAGGATTACGTCAAAGGAATTTCAAGTTGTGGGATAATTGCTAATAAAACAATTAGCCCTAAGTTCGAAATCCCATTTTCAGGCTTTTGACAAGTTCCGAGAGCCACTCAGCAATTTGGTTAGACTTCAGGCCTTGGCCGTAGCATAAATAAAGATTAAATAAAATAATTTTATAAATATTGCTTATATTCTGAAATGGCCCTCTGAACTTTTTTTTTAATGCAGCTGGCAAATACTTAGACCGTAGTGATCTTATATACCATAAGGACTGCGCCGATGTTACTCACTTAGCATTACCCAGGGAGCGGATATAACTTGAAGATAAGCTACGGACGCGGGTAACAATGCCCCGCAACGTTGTTCTACGTTGTATTCTGTTGGTTATCAACCCAACCAATATATATATAGATTTAATATATATACAATTAAGAGATTAGTAGAACTAATCAAAATGTGATTATGAGAGATCGTTTTGTCTCATACTGTTAATATTAACCCAGTTTGTTTTAAAATTTAGTCTTAATTTAATTTTGAAATTTGTTTTAATTAATTTCACACACAGTACACAAATCAAATATAATACAAATTTAATTTTTGAAAGCTATGATTTTTTCCATTGAAATTTACAAATAAGTGGAATATGATCTGATGGAAAATATTCACTTGGTAGTCCAACTTGAGCTATTACATGTTCATGCCTTGGCATTGGTACAACATCAGTCACTTTTAAAATGTCTTTATTGTAAAAAATATAATCTAAACATCCCATGAAGCTTGCAGTATAATTTGTGTATTCAGGTGTTCCACATGCACTGTCTAAATTCAAATTGTGCTCCAGCATTGTATTATTACCATTTGGATCTGAGGAAAAAAAAATTAGGAAAATAAATAGAAACAATTTTTAATATCACATGTGTCCAATATTACATCATGTATAATAAAAATATTGATATTGTAAAACAGAAATAAAACAAAAAGTCAATATATTTGTTGTGGGTTTTGGAAACTTTTATGGCACCAACAATGAGATTATGTACTAAATGTGTTGTATGCATTTTTGCTTTTGTTCTGATTAGGTTTATAGTTAGTATAATTAGGTTTATAATTATTGTTATTTTGACATTTGTTTTTACTACATCTTGATTTCTTTTACAAGGTTAAATTTTGAGAGCTCTTTAATCAAACAAATATCAACTCAATCATATTTATGATCTGTCAAGAATAATTTACTCTTAGTAGCGTAAAATCAATGGAAAGATTAAGTGATCATAAAATTTAGAGATAGATTTTCACTTTTACACCAATTCATGACCATAACAAAACAAATCCAAATTTTCTATAAATTGAGGAGTCATTCTTTTCAGTAATCTGCAGAAAACATGAAGTTGAATGAAATTCAAATTAAAAATTATTGCAGAAACTTCAGAGAATAAGGCAGGAGAATAGGCTTTCAATTGGCAGGTATATATATTTTCAGATTTTAGTATTGTGTGAGAATCTACCTTTAAAACGGAGGACCAAGGTAATAAAAAATTGATTGAAAAAAAGTGTTGAAATTGACACATTAGCAAAATTGGAGAGCATATAAACACAAGCCAAGACAGCACAAGGTTTGATACATGTGAAATTAGAAATTATACGTTTTATCATAATGCTGTAAATAACAAAATTATGGAATTTAAAAATTATTTCATTGTTGAAAAATCATTTTTTAATTGAATAATTTTAAAATCTTTTTCAAAAAAATATTTTATTTAAAATGCATAAAGCAATTAGCAAACAAAGCAATGAAAAGGAATTTATTACATGGCTTAATGTTAACAAAGATTAAAAATTGCTTTTACGAAATTTATCGGTTTAAATCTGTTTTGAAGTGCTTGACAGTAAGATAACGTTCTTTTTTTCTCTGCCATCAGGGGTGGATATTCAAAAAAATAATTTTCATAGCAGGGCAAATTGTATTTTTATTGCAGCTTTCTCTCTCTTTCTCTGTGGTTTCATAACAGCATATTTTACATTAAAAGTTCATCTTCAGATATCAAGGCATATACTAATTAATTTCATATTATTTAGCAATCATATGCTTGATATGAAAGAAAATCACATAATTTTTACCAAAATTAAAATAAACTTAATCATTTCATATAATATCGGAAATTCAATATGTATCTAATTTATTGATATATATATTAATTTCAGAAGAAAAGTAGAATTAGAATCGAGCATTAAAATTTTTCATTTAATGTATATTAATAAATACAGGCCAATATTAAATTGGATACATTTCAGTAATGGATGTATTTATTAAATATTTTAGATTTTTTAAAGGATAACAATTTTCTTTATGCTTCTAGCAACTTTGAATATTTTTGAATTTTCAGCAATGAATATTTTTAACGGAAATATTGTTCCAATTTTTAATGGATTTCTTACAAAAATATGATTATTAAATTATTTAATAGAAAAAATATATTAAATTTTCGTCTCAATTTTATTTTGGCATGCTATTTTTACATTAAATATGTTATTTAATTGAAATACTAATTATTTTAAATAAATTGTAGTAAGAAATAAAAGATACATTTAAAATCAAATGATATACGAATTTCGATTGAGTAAGGAAAAAAATTCTTATATGTTTACTATGTTATTTCTATTTGTATAAGCAAAAGTAGTGTTATCAAGTTTTTAAAATTACATTTTAAGTTATATGCATCCAACTTTTGAAAAAATTGAAAATGTAGCACAAAAAACCCCAATATGTTCTGCATAAGAAGAATGAACAATTACATATAGGCAAATAATGGATAGATGTCATAAATATGTTTTTTAAATATTATTTAACAAATCTTATTTTTGAGAATTTTATTATTTCTAAATATAACATGCTGGTAGATTTTCTGTGAAAAAAAGAATGTGCTTAGAAATTTAGCCTCAAGTAATGAATGGGAAATAAAGAATTGCTTCAATCCTTTAAATGTCAGATTACAATTATTTTTTAAATTATTATTAAAAATAAAATTTGAATATTTAACAATATAATAAATTAAAAAAGCAAATAAAACATACCAGTTGTAGAGAAAAATGTAGCAATTTTTAGAAATTAAAAAAATTAAAGGTAAAAGTGGAAAAATAATATGTGATGGTGTATAATTTACAAATTTAAAAACTAATTTAAATTTAATACATTTATTTGAAATAGTTATTGTAGAAACATTTAGTGACATCACAAAAAAAATTATTGGTTCTATTTATTCTTATAAAGCACAATAGATGGCACAACGATATAGTCAAATTATTTTTTAAAAATTTCTCGTTTATCGCTGAATACGAAAATGGCAAGAAAGTTGTTGCTCAAGTAACCAATAAATCCCATAAGAAGCAAAAACACCATAACAGCAGAACTCTTATGCCATTAGATAATTTTTTACCCTATCAGCGATCTTAAGCAAAGGTTGAGGATTAGCTTATTCATATTTGGCTAGGATAAGTCAAAATAAAGGAAATATCTCATTTTTGGCACTGAAATGCGAAATTTGCCGTTTTTGCAGCATGTGATGAATTTTGCCGCAAATTTTCCACCCAATAATATTAGAAACATACATTTAATTGAGTTTTAAAAAAGAAATAAATTTTATATTCTCTGGAAGTATGTATTCCTAAAAGAAATCCTTATGATAATAAATTTTCCCATCATTCTATTTGTGAATTCCTAATTATATTGAAAGAATTTGTGTATATTTTTATTTGCTTTTCTTATTTACAATATTAATATTTTGTGCTCTGCATTTATGTGCACTTGTCCATATTTATATAATCAAAGTATTACAGTGATTATAAAATGAATAATTTTAGAATTATGTATATTCTTAAAAAATTAACAAATAATAAAAATAGTTTAGTTATTATGATAAATATAATTTATTTAAAAAAAAATTAAATTAAACACAGAATGAAAAAAATATTCTTGAATATTTACTAAATTATTAGATATAGTAACCAACTAAATAAAATTTTCAAAATTTAGTCAAGTATAACTCTTTACTGTCCCAAATTAGGCTTTAAATTTACTTTTCAATATTTTTTACTACCAATTAAATTTTTATATTTTAAACTTATCAAATAAAAAATTTTAGGTTGAAAAAAAAAAAATGAAAAGCATTCTTACCTTTATTCCAGCTACCACAGCATTCATACTTCCCTGACATTAAAAAATTATAAGTTGTAGAATTTGGTAGACTATTGAAATCACCACAAAATATAACTCCAGGATTTTGATATCCCTGTTTAAAAAAATATATATATATATACTTATAAATCAGAGCCCTATTTGATTATCAGAACAGCTATAAATTTCATATCAAAATAAATACGTCTGTTAGATATATTTTTTTTAACAAAATATTTATTTAAAAATAGTTTATAAATAATTCTATAAATATCAATATTCATATTATTTGTATTTATTTAATATAAATCTAAATATTTATTGATTATATTTTACCACATTAAGTCACTAACGAGAAAATATTTTGATGAATAGTTACTTTGCCTACTAATTCTTCTGGAAAACTAATACTTTAGGAAACTTTCTTATTTATGATGAGAAATTTTAAAAGAGATTCAAATCAGTATAGCATTAAAATAAAAGAAAAACTATCTGTTTATTCAGTATATACACAGGTCTGAATATGAATATATAGTATTTAAAAAAGCACGAAAATAATATTAACAAGTTAAAGTAAATATTGTTTTAATCATAGCAGGTTTCTCTGCATAAACCACTTTTTTATTTTAAAGATTTATTTTTGACACAAAGTTTATTTAAACCAAAATTATTTAAAATTACATTTAAGACGTAAATGGATGTGAGATTATGAATTATCTTAAAGCAAATTAAATAAATTAATAATAATATTAATAAAAATTATTTTTACAACAAAAAATAATTTTTTGAATTTTATAAATAATCATACATATATTTTACCTTTGATTTAATAATATATTCAATAAAATATACACACACAGCAGCCTGTAAGAGCCTAACTTCAGGATTATCTTTATTTGAATACAGATGGGTATTAGCTATTAAAAGTTCAGTTCCTGGTAAATGAGAATGTTCCACAATAAGCAACTAAAATATAAAAGGAAAGTATTTTATTTTTGTTATAAAACAGCAAAAACAAATTAGACTTTTGGAAAGATAAAACAAATTTTGTTACTTATTAAAAAGCTTTGGTGAAATTGCTTATTTAATACAACAGCCTTTGCAAAATTTAATATTTATAGCATTGGTAAATCAAGAGATACTCATCATAAATTGGGAAATAATCAATCAGCAGGTGACTTATATATGCCAATCTTTATACTTTCTATTTATATATCTGGTAAGGACTCTTTCAAAAGTGTAATCCACACTTTGAAATCAGGTTTATAGCAGGTAAAAGTGATTGCAATTGTCAATTCAAACTTACTGACTCTTTCTTGTCACACAATAAAAGTAATACTAGAAATAATAATAGTAAATTATAGAATTTAAATAAATTAAACTTTCAATATTTTATTTTCATTTATTGCTATATGTTTCTAAATTCTAAGCAAAATTCTATATCCATAATATATAATGTATTACTAAGATTGCATCACAGCAATTACTATTAAATGTCTTGCAAAGACTTGTCATTACAAAAATGCTACTAAAATTTTAATAAGTCAATTATTAACAATTTATAAATGTTAATATTTAATAAAAAGTATAATAGATAAAATAGTAATGTTATGAAAAACAAAACTTTTTACTACATATATCAATTGTGAACAATAAGCAGTTTTATTATTCTAAGAATTAATGAACTATTATAAGAAATAACTTAAATATCTGAAAAACTAAAGAGATTTTATTTAACACCTGCAATTTTACAATAAAAAAATATAATTCCTATATCAGCTAAATATAATTCATGAATCTATAAATTATGGAAATTGAGATATTTCTTCACTTTAATTTTTTCCTACCATTCGAAAGAATTAATTTAAAAAATGATGAATTATTGAAAAAATTAATTTGAAAAATGGTGAAATGATTAATTTTAAAATTGGTTTTCATTATTACTTATATATAGTGAAAATTTTTCATATTCTTTATTGATATTTTAATGTTACTACTTGTTAAAATAGCTTTCAGCATAAAATAAAACTCACATAACTTTAAATATTGACATTTAATTTCAAGACTTTTTAAATTAATCTTTTCTCAAGAGACTACTGTTTAAAGAAGAATATTAGTTACAAATTTATAAAAAATGAAAAATTTATAAATAATTGCAAATATATTTCAGAAACCACAAAAAATATATTTTGAACAATTTGTTAAAAATTAATTTTGTAGTATTAAAGTTGTTTTTGCTACAAAAAATTTGACATTTTTCAAAACATTTTTTAAATATTACTTCATTTTTAATTATGAATTACTGCAGACAAAAAAAGCATATATCTTCTATAAAGTTGTAAAAAATAATTTACCTGCAAAACTGTGTTTTGGGCAAGCAGCTTATTCAGATCCTTAATATTTGCAGAAACCTTACTAAGTAAGCCATCATAAATATGTTTTGATTTTTGAATTATTCTATTTAGCAAAACATCATAATTTCTTTTTAACTCTGGAAAGAAAGAAAAATTAATAAGTTTCTATACATAGAAGTATTAAGTAAACATGTTCAAAATGTGTAAGTAAATATATTAAAAGAAGTGTAAGTAAATAAGTTTAAAAATATGAATAAATATGTTTAAAAAAATAATAATTTGAAATACTTGAATTTGGATGAACATATAAATGTCGCAACCCCTTCATATCTATTTCCACCTTTTCTTGTATAATAACCTGAATATCCTTTTAAATTAAGGACTGGTTCTAGATCTCTTTCAAACAGTCTTTCTTCAACTTCTTGCAAGCAAATTATATCACTACTGTATCCTAACAAAATAAAAGCAATAAATTTCTTTCACACTTGCATTTCAGATTCAACATTTTAAATTTTTTAAGCAATTTGTTTTGCCTTTATTTTATAAAAAAAAAAATAATGGATATTTTGCTAATTAACAATGATTACGAAAATTAATAATCCTTACCTATTAATTCCTTCAATAAAACTTGTTTTCTATAATAATGGTCTCTTGCTTTAGTAGAAGCATAAGGAAACTTTTTTTCTTCAACATACATTTTGGCTAAAACATTGTAGGTAAGGCATTGAATACTGAAAATATATAACAAACAATAAATACAAAAATATAACTGAAATTTAAAGTGCAATAGTTAAACGAAAAATCTGTAACCCTTTTTAAGAGAAGAAATTATATAATAATTCCTTGATATATATAATAAAATTAAAAATTGATTGATAACGTTTAAATTCCTTTAAAAAGCCATAAAAATTGTTATAATTCCTTTATAAAAGCTATAAAAAATTGTTTTCAATAAATTAAAATAATAAAAACTTGTACAAATTAGTTTTATTTAATTACTTTGAATACCATATTATTCATTTGATTAAGTTGAACTTGACAAGTTGAAATTAGAGAATATGAATTAGCACAAAAAAATTAGAAATTAATTGTATGCACATCTATTTTAAAATAATTTTGTTAAAAGATTTTTACCAAAATATATAAAGAAATTCCGAAAATTATGTCTAAATAGTAAATGTGAGAAAATATTTTATAAGCAATAATCAATCAATTCATTAAACAGAAAGGAAAAAACTGGTACTTACGTATTAACAATACCTTGGCGACAGACTTAGCGGTTTTTAAGTGTCGCCAATCTAACAGCCTAATATAAGACTGAATAATTAAAAACCCGCCAAATCTGTAGCTGCAGTTGGCGTGTGTGCTCTTTTATTGCCGCAACTGTCGCCAAGGTATCGTTAATACATGAGTACCGAAAAACTTTATGTTTTCATAATTTATTCAACAAAAGGCTTAGTTATTTTTAGCCAGTAACTGCCATATTTGTAATTAACTCATATGACTCAGCAGTGTCCAATTTCAGTGGAGTGATATATTTCTTATTTTGGTAAATTCATTAATTAAGAAAAATTTTTATGAAAAGAAAAGAAATTCAGGGATATATGCTGACAACAATAGCAATAAACTTAAAAAGTGAAAAATCTAGATAATAGAAAACTTAATATAAATCCCCAAAATGGCACTTTGGCTTGCTATTATTTAATATCGCTACTAAAAGTAGTTTTAAAATTTACAATTGTGTAGCAACAAAATTAAAATACCTTAAAAAATGCATGGAATAAAAAAAAAAAAACCCCAAAAATCTTGAATGACTTACTTTCCTCAAAATATCAATATAATATATTCTTATAGCAATACAAATATAATGTATAACCAGTTTATTCGTCAATGTAAATTGTTTTATAATCACTAATAAAAATTATTACTTCTAAATAAAAAAAAAAAATATTAAACAAATTTTTATTTACGATAAAATATCTACATAAAATTTCATCACTTATTTTAACATTCAAAATTTTTTAATTAAAACCATAATTTATTGCAATTATTTTTAATTGTTAACGGCTGCAACAAAAAGTTGACGTACAAGTTGATGTGAATTAGCATACAAGTATTTTTTATAGCCAGTGTAAAGAAGAAATAAAAGAAAGTAAATTTATCAATGAAAAGATTTTAAAATATAAAAATAAATTTTAAGTCTATATAATAGTAGAATATGTTAAATGAATAAAAAAGATATTTAAAAAAATACAAACATAAAAGCTTCAGAATTTTATTATTTCAACCAAAATTTTTCTAAAAAAAAAAAAAAATTACAAAAATTACTTAGTAATGAAAATAAATAAAATGCAGGCAATTTTTTAGATATTGGACTTATAAAAGTTTTAATTTTATTTTACATCTAGTTGGCTATAACGAATTAGAGTTTTATTAAATTAAAATTAATTTGATTTTTTTAACATTTTCTGGATAAAAAGTTAGGAGAATTTTCATAGTGAATCCACTGGTTATGGTGCCAAATGGTGATACATAGTTCTAATGGTGCACAGGATACAATTTTTCTTATAGCAACCCTACTGCCCACTGCTTGGTTTGTGGGAGATTGAGAATTGGTTGGGGAGAGGAGGGGAAGGGTGGTAAATTATGTCAAATTGGTAATCTTCATCCATTTATACTTTTGAGCTAACCGAAGGAAGTTGAGTTTTACTTTTTCTTTCCCTGAAGAAACCATTATTTACAATTGAAGTAAGACCTTCTAAAATATTGAAATAATTTTGTTAATTGATTAATTTATACTTAAAATCATATCCTCATCAATGCATTTGTCATTTTCTATTCTTTAGCCTTTTCTAAGGAAAGCTAATTATTTCTAAAATAGCTTTCCTTTTATTATGTCTGGTTATTAGGAAGACATATTTTAATTAATTTAATTTGATTTCATTAATTAATACTTTAATTTTGTGCATTACAGCCTTGTAATTTTTCTTGCATCTTGTTAATTTTCTTTTCGTAATTTTCTTTCTCTCCCATCTTTTAGGAGAAAGCTGGGAGAGGCAACCCCCTAATTCCTCTCCATTTCCTCGCCTCTTGAGAAAATACACCTTTGCATCTTTAACAAGAAACAATCAGGAAGGAAATGGAGAGGAAACATGGGAAAAATGTTTGGTGGATTTACTATAGATTCTAATTATATATTCTAAAAATTCAATAAATTAAGAAAGAAGAAAGAACTTTACTCAATACTAAATTATTTTACTTTAATTCTTTTTACACAATTTCTGTTAATATAAAGAATATGATAGTTAAAACAGATTATGATTAAACTAAAAATTCAAATATAAGAAGTTATGAAATATAACAGTATTTGTTTAGGTAAAATATAACTAATTTTTAGGAATTTTTTTAACTACACACAAACTAAAAAAATAATGGATTCAATGAAAAATATTGGATTTCTTAGAATTATAAGAAACATACACTCAAGAGCCAAAACATTATGACCACCCCTACATTTTGCAATGAACTCGCCTGGATGACGTGGAAGGCACATGATCAGGTGGAAGTGGTATTTAACTGGTATTAAGTGGTGGTATTAATCCATGTCAAGGCAGGTTGAAGCTGTGTTGCGCGCCAAAAGGTGGAGCCAACTGTTATTGACAGGTGGTCATAATGTTTTGGCTCTAGAGTGTATATCAATGCAAACACACATATCTTCTTCATATAGAGAGAAATGAAAAGAAATATCAGTTTCTGGTTTTTTGCATAAATATCTGTTATTCTTATGCATGTGTGATATTCAAAAAAATAAGTTTCTACTTAATCTTAACTATACATAGTTTTCCTTTATCAGATGGTAACAGTTATTCAAAAAAATTTTTAATTAATTTATATGAAATTTAATGTTTCTGAATTGCACTCTTTAAACACTAAAAACATTATAATTTAAATTAAAATTTCTACAAAAGAAAATATATATATATATATGATAACATTTGATGAATTTTAGTTCAATTTTAGGTATAGAAATTTAATAACTTCACATAATTGATTTTTCTGAAGATTACATTTATTTAAAAAATGTGCAAAATTATCACTGTAATTATATATTTAAATTATACTTTTTAACAATAGGTAAGTACAGTAACTGTTTTTGTAACTGATCTCATGCCATAACAATTTTTTTCCTAAAGGTTAAAAAAAATTAAGTTAAAAATTGGTTAAAAATTAAAATTTCACAAAAATGAAGTAATCTTAATATAAGGCAAATTAACAATTTCAAAATAAATAACTAATTATTGCAACTCTTGAAATTAAAGAATGAATTATATTGTGGAATTATTCATTTCTATGTAAAATAATTAATTCTGTAATGATTCAATTCTACAATAAATTTTTTAAATTACATCATAGTTTCTCAAAAAGATAAAATTTAGACCAAGGTATATCACAAAAATAATTAAATATAATATTGTTATATTATTTATTTATTTTATTTTGTGCATGCGTATTAACTCAGCAAATGGTATAAGTTATGATATTTTTAATAAAATAATCATTGTTAGACATCACCAACAAGTGAGCATTTATATTATATTTTATAATGAAATTTTTCAATTACTTGATTTTTAGTTTTGGCTACATTTCTTTTTTAATGTCAACACTAAATATTTAAATACATAATGATTATTTACTGTTTTACCATTAAATTTGCTTTGATATTATATAAAGAGGCATTATCAAATGATTACAACAGATATTAATAAAAGAAATAAACATATAACTATAAAAGAATGATAGTATGAAAATAATTAAATGTATTTATTTTGACAAATGTAGATATTTTTAATCGAGAAATAAATAAAAAAAAATCAAACAATACATATACATAGTTTTTAAATAAATTAATTTATCATATATTCACCTTTCATCATCACAAAAGTGTTTTGTATGCTCTTGTCTTTCTTCGAAGGGAAATTCTGGGGCAGCTTCAACAACTGTTTTAGATTCAACAGAACAATCTGGACCTGCTCGATCATTTTGCATTGGAGTACATATTAATTTTAAAAAACAACCAATATCTTCAGTAGTTATAAAATAAACATAACCTTCATGGATTTTCTCCCAATATTTTCCATTTTCCAATAAAATTTCCTTATTTTTATTCGATAATAATGATTTACCATAATCTTCTGGTATGGATCGATACCATGTAAAAATAGAATCATTTTGTGATGCACATTCTAGAATAAAATGAGGTCTTAATACACAGCCAGATATGAGGAAATCGGGTAAATTTAGACTTTTAACTGTAGGTGTATTGAAACTCACTTCATATATAACATCTCCAATACATAAAGTTGAAGCTTGCGCCCACGCCTCACAATTTGATATATTACAGTCTAAAATACAATCATTTTGCATTAAGCATACATCAATGTCTTTGACTGTATTTTTTTCTATACTTTTAGCACCAGTTGCATAGTACTGTTTAATAATTTCTTTTTTATGTTGAAGTTCAGCATTTCTTTTTATAGACGATAAAATTACTTCTAACTTTTCATCTTTAGGAAATCCAAGCTTAAGCACGTTATTGAAATAATAAAAACAAAAACTAATATTACTTTCATCACTTAGAACTTTAATTGTAGGATTATTTTTAGAACTAAAATTAGAATATCGACGGAAAAATGGAATTGCACGATTAAAAATCAATGAAAAAGGAACGCGCATTATCGAAAAATTAAACTTTTCTAAAACAAATTCAAATTATCACACAACAACTTAAATAACAGCATATAAACAAATACAGACTTGGCTTGACTTGACTTGACTGTTTTGAGATTTATGTTTGTGAATGCTGCTTTATCTCATTTTTTTCAAATGCTATCAAAATGAAAGACACACTGTGATGATGAACGACGATTTATAATCAAACAATTAAAAAGCCAAAAATTCAATTTAATATCTCATATTATTATTGTTTGAAACCAAAAGAAAAAATAATCAAACAAATAAATAAATTAGATGAATTGTTGAACTTAATTGCACTTTAAAATTGGAAAATTAAGAAACTGAATAACACCCATTACAAACGAGAATGCCCAGGTGAACAAGCAGGATGACCTTTCTGTTTATCTAAAGCAACTAGCTCTTGAAATAATAAACGACATTCCAACTGATGCTATTAAAATATACACTGACGGCAGTAAAAACGAGAAAGGTGGGACTGACAGTGGAATACATATAATTTCAAATAGTAATTACATGAAGATTCAGAGAAGGAATCCTGATGGCTGTTCTGTATTCCGTAGCAAGCTCTTCACCTGGTTTAATGAGTTTTTATAACTCTGTTTACTTTTTAATATTTTGGCATCGACAACTGGTCCCTAATTGTACTGAATTTAAATTTAACTTTAATTTCATTTATTTTGTATCTTACTTTTATTTATTATTAGTATTTTTATCTTTTTTTTTTGAGTACCATTTAACTTGAATTTTTTAGAAATATTATCTTATTATCTTATACTAACCTAATTAAGCAGCCAATTAAAATTTAAAGTATATTTATTAATTAAGATGAGGAGGTTTAAGGGGTATTTCCCCAGTTGGTACTCCGTAATCGGTACGCCAGTTGCCAGTTGCCGTAGCAAGCTCATTGCTATAAACGAAGGCATTGACTACATTGCAACTGTTGCTGCAGGAAATGAGATCTGGATTCTAACTGATAGCAGGAGTTCTATTCAGCACTTGGCTAATTGGTCCAGTGTTAGAGACAGGGTAGGTGTATCTATTCTCAAAAGCTAAAACATCTTTCAGTGTATCATTAGATCCACATACAGTGGATCCCCTCCCATGTCGACTTTGAGGGGAATGAAATTGCAGATGCATTGGCCAAAGTGGGTGCTAGTGAGGTATTTGTTCCACTTGAGCCCCTTACCTACACAGAGATTTACTCATAAGCTAAGTTAAATGGAAAAACAATTTGGTCTACTCCCCAGTGCACCAGTGGTATCGAGGCCATCGACCTGGGGGTACTTTGACACTTAATTGTGACAGGCAGGGACAAACTGAAATCATCCGTTTGCTCAGTGGTTACCTCAGAACTATGACTTTCTCAGATGGTTTGAAAGCTTTCGACACTTGCACCAAGTGCTCCTCTGAGCAGGCTTCACCATCTCACATCTTGGCGTGCCTGGGACTCTGATGTCAGGATCTCCTTGACAGTCCGTTGATAGTCTTGGACTTTCTTCGGGTAATTGGATTCATGGACCTAGTCTAGCTCCGCTGGAATTTGGGGATAGGCGAAGAAGAAGAAGAAAAATGAGAAAGAACACACAAGAAAACTAAAGTTCCCCGCTATTGTCTAGGTTACGAGACTTTCTGTAAGAAATGAAGTATTGTTACTGCCCTTGTAATGTGCATCCTCAGTCATATCAAATATATAAGAAAAGAAAGAACTTTGTATACGAAGCAAGCCCTACAGCTTGTTTGTTTTGTCTTCATTTTTCATACATTAGAACAAAATGAGTTCTACGGTTTCTGATGTATTGCAGAATGCACACAAAGGAGATGGGGCTAGATCAAATCTATGAAGTTTAGTATTTGATAAGTATATATTTGTGCAAAAATCTAGAAAGTCTAAACTTCCTTTTGATTTGTAAAAAGAAGTCGATTTCAAAGTTATTTAAATGAGCAAATTCTTGAGCGTATTGTCCACTTTCCCACTATTCTGAGTTTTTTGTTTTTTTTTTATAGTGCCATCTGTTTCTGTTGAAATATAAGGTACTCCGAATATATCTGATGAAAAATAATGGTGTCTGCTGTTAATTTTGTTAGTGAGTCTGTTAGTTATTTTTCTGCGATGCCAACAGGCCATGGAATTCATATGAACTCATCTGTTCCAAGGCTGTTTAAGATTATTTAAATTTGACTTCATAGTAGTTTGATGAAACGATTGGATTGAAAGTTGCAATTTTGTAAAGCTCGAAAACAGAAAGACTGTCTGTAAGGATGTTATAGTTGTAAAGCTAGAGAGCATATGACAGAATGGTTAGAATCAAAATAATGCTTCTCCTGGGCAAATGCTATTGAAGTTTGAAATCTGATCTGATGAAGATTCTTTTGAAGAGATGTTGATGAAAGCTTTTGTGTGTTTAAGATATATCTCAGATGTATCTGTGGCTAATATAACCTTGTCTATTCCATAATAATATAACAGTTTTATTCTTTATATTGTTCAAAAAGGTGTTTGATGACATAATGGGGTAATTATTTGTTTTGAAAGTATAAATCCTTAAGATAAAATGGGATTACTAATTGGTGAATCAAATTGAAAAATCGGACGTTCAAGCTGCCTTGATGTTTAGCAAAAACATTTGAAGAGAAATGAGATATTTCAACCTTGAGGATTGATTTCGAGATCTAAGATAAATGGAGGGAGAAGAAAATGAACTGAAAAAAAAAATTATTTGAGAAAAACAAACAGGAACTCTTCAACATGAGTCGCCTCTGAATAATGGAAATTCCACGTGGAAGACCTGTTGCGAAACGTAAAGCTAAATGGTCCACAATATTTAGAATTTTGAGTCACTATGCCTAGCAGAAATAAAAATAAGTGCCCCGTAATTGAGTTGGGTTTCTATAGTATAATTTTTAGTTTCAATAACATGCCACGACTGATAACCCCAGGAATTAAATTGCTATTGATTTTATTGCATTTTACTTTT
Source organism: Caerostris extrusa (assembly GCA_021605095.1). NCBI lineage: Eukaryota > Metazoa > Arthropoda > Arachnida > Araneae > Araneidae > Caerostris > Caerostris extrusa. The sequence continues at coordinate 177,008 of BPLR01005440.1, read as the reverse complement.
TGAGAGCTTTCTTTTTTTTTTTTTTAAATGTAGGAAATGTTGCTCTAAAGAGAGATTATGAGAGTAAATGATACTGAGAAATCGGTTATGCTGTTTCTATGGAATATTGATGCTGCGTATCTGTAAATTGTTGGAATTTGTTTTTTATTCGAAAATTTACTGCTTCGCATTTTTCAGAATGAAGAGAGAATTTACAAATTTCCCACCATTGAGTGATTTTATGAAAAGCTATTTGAAGATTAAATAGAACTTTGGAGTGATATTTATCATTTCTAAACAAGAAAGGTTATCTGCATATAATAAGCGTTCAGTACGAGCAGGGATAATGTCAAAAATATAACGCATATATATTGTGAAAAGGAATGCATTTAGTACACTCCCTTTTGAATTTCTCTAGTGGAAAAATTTCATCGAAACAGAGTTTCTCTATCTTATGTAAAATTTCTTGTAATTGATTCCATCTTGCCTCACTATATGGCGGAAGTTTTCCGGGGCTTCTTCCATACGATACGCCAATACGGGTAGTTCCCCTTAAAAATCCTCCCGGAAGGCACCATTCTCTTTCTTCAGTATCAGGGAGCCAAGTCAGATTTCTACCTACTGGCGCTACATAACGACAGAAGCTACCCCCCTTTCCCTCCTTCCATGAGACAACACTGGTTTGCGGACTTGGTCTAGATGTTGCTGCCGACCAAATAGGATAAGAAACAACAGCAAAAATATCAATATATTTTATCTTTTGCGCAATTTAAAATTGTAAGCTTTTAGATTGTTTGTAACAAATGCAGTAAATCAATTTTAAAAGATCACTCAATTGTCATTTATACAAACACGATGATCAATACAAAATACAAATTTGTTGTAGATTATATTATTCCTTGATTGATTATATTCGATTCATATTTTATTACATATTATTAAACATTATAATTATAAATCATTTTATAAAAAATATAATAAATTTTTATCACCCAATGTGACCAATGAATTATCAATTAATTGAAAATTATTTATTTTTGATTATTTGTGGAAATAAGTACGGAACTGTTATATCAATAGTTTTAAAGTAATTTATAATGTAACTTTAACAAATTTTTTTAAAACAAATTGAAAATCATTTATTTAAATAAATTCAGAATAGATTTAAGAGAAAAGCAATTAAGAATAGAATATAAAAGTTTATACACGAAATTTAAAAGAATTCTTGAATTCAATGAAAAAAAAATTGTCAGAAAATTCAAAATTCGTGATATTTTTATGTTCTTATTCTTAGATGCTTTTCTATTTTATTTGGTATAAATGCATATTTCGATAGTAAAATAATGATAATAGAATATATTCCATTTATAAATTTTATAACAGATCAAGATTTTTTTTTAAACATAATGTATTGAAAGAATTTTTTTATCTTGATTAATTTTATGGTACTTACGTATTAACGGTACCTTGGCGACAGTTGCGCCAACCGCAGCTACAGATTTGGCGGTTTTTAAGTGGCGCCAATCTACACTTACAATTTTTGTTCCAAATAATAAAAATATATATGAAACATTTCATTTAAAATCAAAACGCTTTCAAAATATTTTTTATTCGAAATAATAAAATATATAAAACACTTCATTTAAAATCAAAACGATTTCAAAATTCAAAACACTGTATTTAAACACAAATTAGTCAAAAACACTTCATTTTAACACAAAGTAGTCAAACGGATTTCAGTGGAAAACAGACCGATATAGAGTTTAACATGGATTCAAAACAGTCTCTTTTTTCTTTTCTCTTGATGCTGTCGCCATATGAATTCTGATAAATAAGATTCCTTGCATCTTGTTCTGTTTCTGGCAAATCCCAAATACGCATTTTCTTAGCACTACAAAATGGCGTCAAAACTCAGCAAATCTGCAGCCGTTATATTGGCGCCACTTAAAACCGCCAAATCTGTAGCTGTTACATTGGCGACAGTTAAAAACGCCAAGGTACCGTTAATACATAAGTACCAATTTTATTTATTAGTAATTTATGAAAAAATTGTGACTAAAAACATGATATTTTAAATAAAAAAATCAATGTATTTGTGTGCATGACAGAATCAAACTTTGGAAATGGAATAACAGTCCTGTAAAAAGAGAAATGACATTATATTCATTTTATATTATTTATTTCATCATAAGGAATTTTTCATATTATAATACAGATTTTTTTCATTTGTTATTGCTTATTCTATTTTAGCAGTAGTCTACGAAGTTAATCGTTAATAATTTTTAGCAACTGTATTCCATACATGACGAGGATTACTATTCATTTTCAAGTCTTTTTTATTCATAGGTACTAAAGTAGCTCCTTTGACAATATTTTCAAAATCTTCGTAAGTAGTACCTGGTTGGTTTACCGCTCGTATCTTAGCGGCATTTCTCAAGCTGTAAATACGATCTGCTTCCATTGATTCCTCTAAATTATGCATCAAAACGGCGAAATTAATATCATCACCATCAACAGTAGCCATTGTGTTATTTCTATTAATTTTAAAGCACAGTTGACAATAACCAATACTGAGACACCTTCTTTGTTTTGGAAGCTGAAGTTTTTGTTATATGAAGAAATTAGTTGCTAAGCAACGAAATTTCTTTGAAGTTAAAGTCATTTTAAAAAATAGATTTCCAGAAAGATTTATTTTCGTAAAAGAATTAAATTAATGCTTTCAATGTGAAGTGAATGCTTCAGGCTATACTTTTTCTAAAATACTTTACTTCTCCGATGTAAATAAAGATTATTTCCTGAAAAATTCTGAAAATAATTTTAGAATTTAAGTTTAGCAGTTGCATTTAACTGTAACTTCAAATATTTTACTAACATGTGACATTTATATGTAAACAAACGTGTAAAAAAACTTTCTTTTTGGAGAAACCGAAAGTTAGTGATTTAATTTAAACCATGGCAAAGTTGTTTACAGAAAAGGTTGCGCTTATTACAGGTATAAAATATATAATTTGAGTTGCTTAAAGTAATTATTTGTTCTTAATTGCTTTTAATGTTGATAAATATTTTAGGTGCGTCTAGTGGAATTGGTGCTGGTACTGCTATACATCTTGCATCCTTGGGATGTAAATTAAGCTTAACCGGGAGAAATTCTCAAAATTTGGATAAAGTTATTGACGACTGTATAAATGCTGGTGCGAAAGACGGTGATGTGAGTAATCGCATAATCCGTATTTGCTTTTTTATTCAGATGTGCTAAATATTTCAATTACTGAAATGAAGATATATTTTAAATGCACAACAAAATACTTTTTGTATGCTTTGAAATCCATATCAAAAAAAATATAATATAGGCAAGAGAAAATAAAGACTTCTTTTTTTTTTTTGTTAATTTTTAATGTCACATGATTTTGAAATTATTTAAATAATAAAATAAATTCAACTGTATTCGTGGATTGAATGCTTTTATTATATTTCATTGTTTGAAATTCAAGGGAATTCCTGTAAAATATAATTATATCGACGCTAAAAATTACTTTAAATTTAAAGTGTAAAAATGAACTATTTAACTCCCTTTGTAGACTTAGTGTAAAATAAAAATTAAATAATATTTATATCAATATTATTTAATAATAAAAGCACAGTATTGTTTATAAAATATACTTGTTTCGGGGAGTATTCCATGAGAGGTGCCACATCAAAACATTGGCTTTTTCCTCTTCCTTCCCTCCAAGTTCCACATCAAACAGAATGACAATTCCCTCCTTCCCTTCAGAAGGGGGAAAACGTCCTGCGCATTTGAATCGGGGGGAAGCGGAAGAAAAGGTAAGGAATGTTCTGAGAAATGCTAACTTTTAAAAATTCTTTTGAATGCAACAAAAAGTGGATGCATTCTATTACTTAAAAAAGTAAATGAATGAATAGTTGTTTAACAGTAAATAAATATACATCATAATGTACCTAAAAAATGAAAGTAAAATAAAGAAGGAATCTATGCTAAGAAATACACAATATGGTTGCTAGAATATCTAATTAATTCATTAGTTAATTATTAATTAATTCATTGATTAATACTTGAAATATATGTATACGAAAATAGAATGACCAAGTAACTAGTCTGCAAATGACCCACAGCTCTACCTCCCTTTTAGGGAAAAAATATTCCTCAAATAAAAAAAAAAAATATTTCCTCAATTAGGTTGCTATATTTTAATTATATATCACCTATCTTCACTATCTCCAATTGGCAAAAAAAAAGCCACGGCACTCCAATTGAAGAATCCAAAAAAAAAAAAAGGGGAATCCCTCTTTTCTTACTGAAACAATATTAATTTGGATATTTCTGGAATTTTTTAAAAATATTTCTTTGACACTAGATTTTTCTTGATTTACCAGTTATTTATAATTACTGAAAACAAATGACAAATAATAAGATGTAGATTAAAAGAAACAATAATATGTTTGGATTTCATTTATAATTAAAATTATTTTAGTTCAATTTTTGTTATTTGTGTAAAAAGCCAGTTGGCCCATTTCATAGCAACTATTCAAAATATTGAAAAGCAAGCAACTTGTTTGATATATTCCAATTTGAACATGTATCAGATAGTTGTTAAAAGTTTAAAATGTCAAATAAAGAAAAAGAGATAAAATGGCTGAAAAGCCTGTAATATTGAATGCAAATTCAAACAGTTTGATGATGTGGTCAAATATGATTTTATTGTTAAAATACTAGGTTTCTTGAAAACATGGTAATCTAGATGTTTTAACAGTTATTACTTTTTATTTGTCAAGCAATTTATATATAATTAGTGTCTTTTTAATTTGGACAATCTCACTCTTTTGCTGTGTTCTGCTGCTATGGATAGTTTCAAATTATATATTCCACACTTTTTGTGAACATAATAGTTAAATATTGTACAAATGCATATGTTTGTTGTCCTTTTGAATAACCAGTTGGAAAACACTGCTTTTTATGTTTTTAGCTTTGGTATATAATTTCAATTATAAATTTCTTTCCTTAAGTAATGTTAAAATTAAATGCTATTCAAATTTCTTTTAATTTTCAAAAATTGTAAATATATATATAAATTTTTTTAAATATGTATATATTTATACAAAATTTAAGAATATATATATATATATTTATTCTTAAATTTTTAAAAATTAAAGAATACATTTTTTTTTTATTTTAAAAATAAAATTATACTTAATTATAAACGAGGCTGTCATGTTTTTCTGAAATGTTTGTAATAACCTTTTGTATATACCCCCACATTTTGTATATCAACAATTTGGCCACTCATAATGACATGAGCTAAAATGTGATTCAACCATTACTTGAAAATAAAATAGACTATAAGTAATTAATGAAATATAAACATTCTTGTGAGAAAACTTGTATTTGTATGTATACATCAATTTTAGGATCATGTACTTTGCTATATTTTTTGTCTTTTGCTTACCCTTTTTTTTAATTTTTTAAAAACAAGAAAAATGTAATCTATATAAAAAAAGAAGGTACTTACGTATTAACGGTACCTTGGCGACAGTTGCGCCAATAAAGAACACACGTGCCAACCGCAGCTACAGATTTGGCGATTTTTAAGTGCCGCCAATCTACACTTCAAATTTTTGTTCCAAAATAATAAAATATATATGAAACAGTTCATTTAAAATCAAAACGCTTTCAAAATATTTTTATTCCAAATAATAAAATATATAAAACACTTCATTTAAAATCAAAACGATTTCAAAATTCAAAACACTTTATTTAAACACAAATTAGTCAAAAACACTTTATTTAAACACAAAGTAGTCAAGCGGAGTTTTCTAAGTCCCACACGATAAACACACTGACTGAAATTGCATTTCCAAAACTTACGTTCACCAAAATAATGTTTCATGTCAGGGGAATTGGGACATTTTCGTTGGTTTGGTAAAATATTTCGCTCCTGAAAAAAAATAAAATTGCATCTGTTTCTGTTACTGGCAAATCCCAAATACGCATTTTCGTAGCACTACAAAATGGCGTCAAATCTGCAGCTGTTATATTGGCGACGCTTAAAAGCCGCCAAGGTACCGTTAATACGTAAGTACCAAAAGAATTTTATTTATTCTAATAAAAAAAGATTTTAACATTTTTATTTGAGGTTGATTGTTTTAAAAGAATTATAATACATGAAATTATATACTTTATATTTCAGTTATGAAATTTTAGCTTTAGTAACTATTGAATATGCAATACCTTTATAATATTTATAATTCTAAAATCATTTACTGTTATAACACTTTTTATTTAATATATATTTATAAATATATTACAATTTTTATACATATTTTAAATATTTTTTGATTTAAGTGTTATATATTTTCCTTTAGAATGAAAACTAACATATTTTAATAACTAATGTATTTTAATGTGATATTTTTTGCAATTCTTTTAATATAATTGATTGCACATTTTTTAATTCTACTCAATGGGGGTTGTGATTTTATAGCTTACGTTTATTTATTGTTTTGGTAGAATAAATTTGTTAATTTTTATAATTTCTTATCTTGCTGAAATCTAAAAGTATGTTTTATAAACTTATAGATTTATTTTTAAAATTGATGGCCTTTGATCAATATGTTTCATTACAGATTTTAAAAACAATTGCCGATGTTTCACAGGAGGAGAACTTGAAAAAAATTGTGGATTCTACAATAAATCATTTTGGAAAATTAGATATTTTAGTAAGTTTTAAAAATAATTCTTTTAAATTAAGAAGTATTTTAATAGTAGTTAACTAAATAGTATTTTAGTTATTTAATTATAAATGATATTAAATAAATTGAAATTAAGAAAAGTAATTGAATAAAAATATTAACCGTAATTAATATTAAATTGTCATTGATTTTTGTTTGTTTAGATCAATAATGCAGGTATTTTACAAACTGGAAGTGTTGAAAGTGGAAGCCTACAAGTTTTTGATGATATTATGCTGGTTAATGTCCGTTCTGTTTACCTTCTTAGCCAACTAGCAATTCCTCATTTAAAAAAACTAAGGGTATGTTTTTAATGATATATAAATTTTTCTTTATCATATTTGTATTATTTACTGAATATTTTATTTAGATAAATAATTTATTTAAGTGAAATTTTTTTTTTCACTTAAAACTAAAAATTTCACTTAGTTGTTATTTTTTTCAGATAATAAATAGTATTAAAATTAATACATACTCTGTGATAATCGTAAAGTTTTTGCATTCTTTTTATATATTGGATATTTCTATGTGATCGTATTCTGCTCTTATTTTTATGAATATAAGATACTTTGAATGTCAATTATATTATATATATTTAAAAGTCATATTTTGTAAAAATTTTGTGATTGTATATTGACTTCTAGACTGATTCTTAATTATATTAATTTTCTGATTTGAAGGCAATATTGTTAATGTTTCAAGTATTGCTGGACTGAGATCAGTAAGTATAAGTTACTTTATTTTATAAAACAATTTTAGTATTTGGTGACCTATTGTGATCAGGATTTAATAATTATTTATGCAAAATAATTAACATTATGATGATCTAGTTTTAAGAACAAAGATAGTTTAAAGTAGCACTATTCAAGCACAATAATCCCATGTTATATGATGAATTTGGTTATCTTGCATACAGAATACATCAATATAGAAGCATACTTGTCAACTTTAAAGAAAGTTTATTTCTGAAATTTTAATTACATTTGTTTGATTTCTGAATGAACTTTTAAATTCATTTATTTTAGAAACAACCCATAGAAAAGGATGTCAGAAAGAATCTAGTTTCAACTCTTAAAAAAAAAAATTAAAGAGACTTGAAAGATCTTACGGAATAATAAATTGGACATTTTTCAATTAGAGAAAATTAATATTTTCTTAAATAAGTAATACAATTTAAAAAAATATATATGAAAAAAAAAAAACCTTTTTTCCCCCGAAAAAAAATTGTACATTTTATAGTTTTATTTTATAGCTTAATTTGTACAAATTTCCAGACTTCAAAAATAAGTAATTCAATGCTTGATGCTATTTTTAGTGTTTATTTTTAACACAGAAAATGAATAAGAATTTTCTTTATGAAGACACTTTAAGAAAAGTAATACAAAACATCAAAAATGTTTATAGTTATTTATTCCTAAAATGTAAAAAGTTTCACTTAATCTGAGATTTTTTTTTAAACCACGCATTCTTAAAACATTACCAGCTACAGTATCTGCATGAAATATCATATTTTAGAGACTCATAAAAGTAACATATATATATATATGTGATCAGGAATATGGATAGAGAAAATGCGTATTTCTGTAGGTAAAAGAAATTCAAAGTCCATTTAATCTAAGTTCGTAACAGTCTAATACAATTGTATTGCTGAATATTAAGATAAGCATGCCTAAAACAAAATGATTTAAATATTCAATTGTATAAGTTGTGCAATAATTTAATTACAATCAAAATGCTGTTGTATTTCTTTAAATTGGAAGAATTTGCCTTTGATCGAAAAAATATTAACAGCATGAGCATGATTACAATTTTTTTTTTTTTTTGCCAGTTTCCTGGTATTGCTGCTTATTGTATGAGCAAAGCTGCTGTAGATCAGCTAACCAGATGTACTGCTTTAGGTAATTTTAAATAATACTTTATATTATAAATTAATCACATATCTATTTCTCTAATTTTCTTCTTTTTGTAGAATTGGCTAGTGATGGAGTTAGAGTAAATGCTGTGAAGTGAGTAGAGATTTCTTACTAGTTAATTATAGGTGTTTTAAAAATGTTTTGATTTAATACCATTTCAATAATTATTTATAGTCCTGGGGTTATAATAACAGAAGTCCATAAAAGAGGTGGCATGAGTGATGCTGATTATGCCAAGGTATATTAATATAACTTTTTTATTATAATTTCAAATTTCTAATCATTTTTGGTTTCTTATGATAATGATTTTTTTTTTTCAGTTTTTAGAGCATTGTAAAGATACTCATGCATTAGGCAGACCTGGTACTGTTGACGAAGTAGCTCAAGCCATTGCTTTTTTTGCTAGTGATAAAACAGCTTCCTTTATCACTGGAGTGACTATGCCAATTGATGGTGGTCGTGGTGTTATGTGCCCAAGATAAATTAAATTCATCCATGTCTTTATATGAATAATTAAAATGCAAAAGTGATTATTTAAAATGAAGTGAAAGCAGTTATTAAACAAATGTTATGAAATAATTAATTTCCTAAAATAATACAGTATTTTTCATTTAAAACACATTATATTTTCCCAATAAAATATCTGAAGCCAAATTGAGTTTTATGTTGAATATATGATATTAATACATTTTAATAGCATAGCTATTTTATTCTGAATTTGTAAATTAACACAAGTTCAATCAAGAGATCCTGAAAATTTTCCCTATCTCTGATATATATTTTTTTGCACTTAATCTTGCATAGAATTAAAATTGTTTTAGAAAAGGTGACAATTCATTTAATTTCACAGACTAGCAAATTTCCACATGAAGCAGACAAATATAAAACTATGTATTAAAAAAATTTCATGAGTGCAACATATTTAATAATAATTAAAACAAGAACAAGATATGACTTCTTATTATACTATTAATAGCAAGTATCAAAAAGTTATACCAAAGAATTTTATTATAGAAAACATTTCTGTACATAAAAAGATGAGAATTATAAATGGGAAAAGATAAACATTATATCATGAATAATTCAAAAATGTGGTTTTTATTTACCATAATTTCCACCTATAATCTAAATAATTTTTAGTGATAAAAAAAGAACAGTCCTGTATAATGAGATTTTAGCCTTATTTTCTTTGGCTTAATTTATAACAATACAGTTATGTTTAAAATATCCTATATATCTACAGTTGAGATAAAATAGAGGGAAAAAGATTTTCCATTGTTGAAATAAAAAAATTATTTCACGATGAAAATTGTATATACAAAATAAAAAAAAAAACATACATGAAAGACTGATAAAAAAAAAAAAAATATTTACTGGTCATATTTCACCAAAAAGTAAACAAGTTTGAAGAAAACTTTTTTTAATTACTACTTTAATGTAGGCCTTTTTAGACATTCTTATACTAAAAGGTATAATGTATGTGTTTCATCATCTTCTATATAACACACATAAGTATATTACTTTATTTTTGAAAGAATATCATTATTTTAATTGAAACATGTAAAAGTTGACAACGTATTGCAAAACAAATACTAAGAAGGTCAGATGATGAAACTTTATTCATAAAACGATACATTATGGCACACTACATTTAAAACATTTTAATTCAGGTTATAATTTATCATAAAATACATTTCATCCGAAAAATAAAATGTGCTTGGTTATCTACAATTCCTTATAAAAACAGATCAAAGGTACATTCATAAAGTTTAGAACAAATATAAAAATTTTATTTACAAATTCTTAAAAAAAAATTTTTCTTTTTTTTTAGGTCTGTACAGTAATTAGATTTAAGTACATAAAGCTGCTAAAAGTTATCTACAAGGCTAAAGGAACAGCACCGTTCAATATCTTAATAAGTAACAAAATTGATAACTACTGATCCATACAAAAAAGTATCACAGACTTTTCTCCAAATAGCAGTCATACCCTACGTAGAAAAATTCAATTAATACTGACAATTTACAAAAATTTAATTTTGGAATGTGCTTCATATAATAATAAATTGGATCAAATATTAGAAAAGAAATAAAAATCAATAACTCCATGTCATAAATGAAAATATTCTTTATGATGAAGTCAAAACTAAATACAATATTTTTAATCTAAGAGAAATTACTTTAAGGAAGTGAATTTATATGAATCAACACAATTTGCATAATTTAACATTAAAAATTTTGCATTAATCAATAAAAATATCCTATACAAATTATTATTACCTTTTAATATATACATAAATATTCAAGGAAATGTTATAAAATAATATTTAATTTGCCCATATGAATAATTTCAAAATCTTTAGTTATTATTTTAATTATCACAAAATACTGAATTTAAAAAATAAAAATAGGTTAAGATATTTTATTCAGACTAATTATTGATCAGGCACTTTTTTTTTACATTAAAAATTGATATTAATTGTTTTGAATAAAACAGGAGATTCAAAGATGAAAATTAACATTTTTTAAAGAACTTTATTAAGAAAATAATAAAAATATATGCTTACACTTAATTAAAGCTCTCAATTCAGATATTTACGACACCTTCGACTATTACAATGACATGGTATCTTTTCATCTTCAAACGGGAATTTATAATCATAAGTTAATTCTTCACCCTTTATTATTCTAAAAAAAAAAAAAAAAAAAAAAAAATTATTATGATAGGTACATACATCATATTTTAAAGTTGTTTTTATAATAAGACTGCTTTAAAAAATACATCAAATGGTTACTGTATCAATTATAATGAGGCTTATAAAATAATTATACTGCAATGATATGCTATTTAAACTTTTTATGTTTCAGTAACATGACATAACTGCCAATTTTGAATAACATTGAATTTTATACTTTATCAAGAATTTTTGTAGTATTAACACCATGAATGTTTAACAATTTACATAAAATCAATCATTAAACATAATATTTAACTACCATTAAAATATATAATTTTTTGTATTTCTATCAATAAACTATATTAAATGGATTTTAATAATTATTAAGATACAAACATTCCTATTTTCTATTACACTTGCTTTTAGTACTCATTGAATTAAATGACACTGACAAGCAATAAATTATATAGAACAATAAAAAGATAAAAAAATTTACCTTCTCAGAGCAAAAATAACTATATGCTTTTTACCATCAACTGTTATAACTTTTGAAAAGCAATTAGGCTGTAAAAAACAAAAACATTTATTAATATATATTGGTGATAAATAAACAAAACTTTAAATATTTATTTGGATTAACACTTACTTCACAAGAATGATTGATGAATCTTGCAGCATTCCCATGCATAGTAGCATCTACAACTTCATCATCGTCAATTCTAAACATGTAACACCCAATTCCCTAATAAAGAACATTATATTAATAGAAGTTAGTGAATTCTACAATAATATTCTAATAAAATAAAACCAAAAATATTAGTTACATGTTCTATATTTAAGTTAATAGTTTACATTTTTTATTAGTATATTAAATATTTACATATTATGATACATAATATTTTGAAAGAATAAATATGTATACATTATTTTATTACATTCATTTTTTTTTTTTTTTATCTCAAAAACTTAAAACTGAATGTTAAAATGATATCAGATGCAAAATTAAAAACACATATTTTATGAATTTCAGTATTTGAACTTTAAATAAATCTATTAATTTTATATAAATGGGTTTTCAAATGAATACATAAAAATCATGAATTGTTTTACAGAATTTAATTTTAAACATAAAATATAATAACACCTTGCTTTGATAAATGCGTTCCCTTTTATCAGTCAAAACAGAACGTATAACTTCCCCTGCATATTCAATGACTAGTTCTCCAGGATCGATATTTCTTTTACAGAAAAGTCCTCGTCCATGAATGCTTGACCTACAATTATAGATATTTAACATATTTTGATAAAAATAGATATAAGTTACAACAACTAGCAGTAACTACCCATTTTCATAGAGTTTAAAAATCATATGGTTAATAATTATTTTTAGTATAAAATATTTTATACATTTATATATATTTTATACATGTATAAATATTTTATTTTACATATTGGAGTGGATCATAGATTGCTGAATAAAATGTGAAGACATTTTATTCCTTGGAATTTAAAAGAATTCTATAAGCCACTGCTTAAAAATGCTCTTTGCCAATAAAAATCAGAACTTTTTGCAAGAGAAAAATAAATAATTTCAATATAACAGTTGCAAACAATAAAAAAGGAGTCAAACTATAACAATATTAAGTAAAATAAAACATATAACATATTGTTGTGTGCTTGTATATAAAAAGGAGCTTAATTTAATAAATTATTTGCGATGCTGATAAAGATTTTATTATACTCCTATATTATTATTATATATTATATTATTTTTTACCATAAATAACTGTTCTTAACTAAAATCATTCTACTGAAAATAACACTTCAAGTAAGATTATTCAATTAAATCCATAATTATTCAAACATTTTTGTTCCAATTCAAAATTGAGTTTCACATATTGATGCACTTTAAATAATACTTCCAAAATATATGTAATAAAATAACATTCAATAATAATAGAAAGTTACTATTAAAAGAAAATGTGTTTTTCTCACTTAACATAAAAAGTTTAAGTAACAAATAAAAAATACATTTATAATAAAAATATTATATACAAATTTAAATTATATGAAATAAATTTTATTTTATAACAATATTTTGCTTTAAAACTATGAATATACAACCTGTCCGCAAGATACTCTATGAGGCTGATCAGGAAAAGGTATACTTAAAAGAAATTTAACTACTCTGTTCAAACACTATTTCCTGGCAACCTTTGGTATAAAAGAAACCCCAATTTATAATTGAGTACAGAAAATTTTTAGAAATTTTTTTCGTTTTCTTAAAATAAGAATTTTGAATCAGAAAATCATTACAAAAACAGGAGCATTGACATTAAATTTTATCACTGCTGCTAAACTTCATACTAATATGCATATTAGAAGAAACTGTAATTAATATTTTTTTTTACAAAAATTCTACCTATATACACCAACTGTTTCTCTAGCAACAGTCTTGAGGAATCGGAAGCGCATTGCAATAGGTAAATCAAAATTTGCTGCTCGCCGTGATGACTTCTGGATTACTTCTTCATCATCTTCAGGTGGTAGAAATAATGGCCTGTTTCGATGTTCTGATGCCAAGAAATTAAACATATCACATTCTTTTCTCCCATAAAAACCTTCACTTCTTGCACATCCAGTTGAATTCTCAGGAATCTAAAAAGATTATTAAATTTAAATTATTGCAAAAAATAATTTTTATGAACAGTCCAGTAGAATAGTTTATTTAAAAAAACTTACAATATCTATGAAGATTCTGAATAAGGAAATATATGTACAAATTTCAGCTATGATACTTTTATGTACAGAACTGAATTAAGAGAAATCTAAAATAATTCACATTTACTATTGTTTTATGGTTAAATAGTAATAAATAAATACCTCAACTTTAGTTGGTTGATGGAAAAGAAATTCATAATCAGGGCAACTTTCAGTTCCAGGCAGTTGTTCCAATAAATACATCAAAGCAGGGTTATCAAGGCCCAACATATGAAGTCCATTCACATCTTTAAATGAACAAAAGAAATTAATCATTAATAAATTTAATATTTGTAAAGCACTTAAAATTAACATATAAATTTAAAGACTGATTATATAGATTTAGAAATGACAATTAAATATCGGAAAGCTCTGTATATAACCTGAGGAAAAAAAAAAAAAAAAACTAAGAGAATTATTAAATCTTATAACCAGATGAGGGAGTCAAAACTCAGTTTACAAATCCGACTTTTATAGTTTTTATTTTTCCAAAATTCTATGAATTAATATTAAAACTAAATGATAAAGAGGCAAGGAATTCAATAAATTTTTAAAAATACAACCAGTAATAAAGACAGTTACTGCAGCATACCAGAAAAATGTTAAGATACTTTTCTAAGAACTAAGTCTTATAAAAAGAAATCTCGAATCCACAATGACAGATCTTATAGAACATATTCTATTATTAATAATAATGATAAAAATAAGATTTCATGTATTACAAATATAACATCTTTGTGTTCAAAATGAAAAAAATAAAAATTTTTGCTTGTTAAGCTATTTTATAAAACTTTGGTACTGTTAACTTTATAGGATATATGTATTACTTGTAAGCAAACTTAAAGTACAAGAATAACTTTTAAATTAGTGCAAATACTACACTTTTAAAGTTGTAAAAAATACTTTATGAAAAAACTGTTTTTATACATGAGTTCAATAAATCATAGAATTTTTTTTCACAAATTCTTGATATATAAAATTACAGACCAGAATCAGGAGTCGGTATACAAAATGGTAATTTTTTTATTCATTACTCACTCTTGCATATAAATCAAGAAATAGATGGTGATAATCCATAATCAAGTTATAGAACAGGGATGGCAAACCCAAATGATCTTGCGGGCTACTTTGGAAATGCTTCATAATTCCACGGGCTACATATAAATTTATATTCCCATATTAGATTTAGTCCCCCTATAGACATTTTTTGGAATGAAAATTGAAACATAATGAATTATTATTTTTGTGTTTACTATTATTCTTATATGCAAACATAGATAATATATATTCTGCAAACTATAACACTCTGCACTCAAAAATAAAAACAGACAATATCTGTCATATATTCGTAGGAATATTATTTTAAAATAAAAGTTAATTTTTCTCATAATTTCGACAGTTAATTTTTTTAATACATTGGTATTCACTACTTTGACCATAATAAAATATATTTTGTAAAAGCGTGATAAATCTCACGGGCCGCAAGGTTGACCATCCCAATTATAGAACATGATATTCTTGATAATCCATGTAAAAAAAAAAATATAATAATAATAATATTCAAGTTTGGAGAAAATCAGAGAATTGTTAAGTCCAGAAGAAAGTTTGCATTTGGAACCTCTTATATAATGCTTTTTTCCAAAGATAGATTGAAATGGCGAGGAGCTCAATCCAGAATACAATGATTTTTACATTCTATTTCCAAATATTAGTTCTCGAACCCTTTAATATTGAAACAAGTTTCTTTTTTTTTAATGAATATTAACTAAAAAAATTAGCATTCATCAGTTATGTTTTAGGAATGCAGAGATGAAAACTTCAAATCAATTTTATGCTTGTTAACAGTAAGCAAGAGTGAGGGGGATATGGCAAACACACCAGCACTATTTCCAATTTTAAATTGGCATTATCACAAAATTCATATCAGATGTGATTAAAAATCATAATTGCAGTTTCAATTAATTATTATTTAGTAATTTAGCAATTTTTAAAAACAATTTCATTGAAGTAGAATTAATTTAAGATACAAATGTATGTGCGTAAATTATTCATAATTAATTAGATTTTATATATGAAAAAAAGTATACATTTTTAAAATATATAATGGTGCACAAAATTTAAAATTCAAAATTTAAAAATAAGAATTGTAAGTGCAAAAAATTTCATTATAACTTAACAAAAATCTTATACATATCAATACTAAACTTTCTATTAAATTTTATCCTCCTTTAAGTAAGACAGGCTAAGTTATTTCTGATAACAAAGGTAAAATATAATAATGACAATACATTAATTTGTACACATTGTTTAATAACATTAATTGTTAATTATTAAAAAATTTGCATAAAATTTTCTGTTTTTTGTGAAAAGTAAAACTTTTTTTAATTCGATTGATGTTTTTTAATAACATGAAGTTAGACAAAAATGGCTTTATTAAAATTTCTATAAAGTATTATTTTTTTATAGTCTGTAAATAATCCAAAATTTTAGTTAATTTTCTGCAGATAATATGTAGTAGTTGGCATCTCTAAATGTACTGATTAACAGACTTTCTTACAATATAACCTTTAAAATGAAGAACGACATTTTAAACAAACAAGCATGAGCATCTGTAGATTTATTGTACTTTGAATAATATTCTGCATTATATGTATAAAATTAAATGTTATGTTAATTAAATATTATGCATTATATGTCTTAAAGGATCAATTGTGTCTCTATGCTAAGGATACGCTCCAAGAACATTTCTTATTTTGCTTTTAATATTGCTACCAGTTTACTTCAACATGAAACAGAGATGAAGTTATGTTTATCATAAAATTACATTTTGTTAATTTAGTTTTCTTTATCTTCTGTTATTTTAGAAATATTTTATACATATATTTATGAATCAAAAATAATTGAAAAAATAAATCAAAGTACAATATTGGAAATAATAATAAATATATTACTTTTTAAGAATATATAATAATGCAGAATATTATTCAAAATATGTTTCACAATTCTGAAGTTCAAGTTTTGAAATATGGCATTCATTTTTAATAATTTTATATATGTATATGTAATGCTAACTGAATAATTTAATACAGAAATAGGAACATAATTAAAATTTTTTAATAATAATTTTTTTTACATCTCAAAAAATTAATATTTTAATGAAGTTACTTATTAGAATTTAAATTACAGATGGACAGAATTTTTTTTTTAATGCTGAAAATTAATAAAAATTTTTTACATTATATATGATTAAATAAAAAAGTATATTAACAGAAAAAATTAACATATTAGATTAAACTACATCACATTTAATGCAATTTCACAACTTCTTTCAGTCCAAGTAATTTAAAAGAGGATAAAAATATGAATTTAACTAACCTTCAGGAGCAAGTACAATTTGTTTCATATGCGCTGAAATGCGGGCATCTTGTAATTCATCATAAATTTTCATCCATGCATCTATAATTATAAAGCATAATTTAATTACCACAAATACAAATTTTTTTTTTTAAATTAGTAAATAAAAATTAAATGATATCTCACACAAAACCATTTTTAAATTCATCATTTGCAGTTCAATTTGTTAATTGCTATTAGAATACAAGACAAGGTTGATAAAGGTAAAAATTTAAAACTAAAAAGGAATAATATTGACCTCTGAGACTTCTGGATCGTACATGAAGGCCATCCTCACTATCGATTTCATACATTAAATAAGGTTTGTCTTTAGGAAAAGAATCCTCTTTGTCTTCTAATTCCAGTTGTCGCATATGCAACTTTAAAAGTGGCGAATCTTCTTCAGATTCTTCATCATCATAACAATAAATATTACTACTTTTTTCCACAGTAGTTGGAATTTCTGGTTGCAAAGTAGGCATGGTAGTTTCATTTTCTTTTTCAAGTTCATCACTATTATTATTGCTTACTGGCTTTGGTGGCAGGACTAGAAATAAAAAAAAAATTTATTAAAGTTAATAAATTGTACCAGTTAATTATAAAATAGTTAAGATTAAAATTATTAAAAAGTTAAAAATCTCGCATAATTATTCTTAAGCTTTCTAAATATAAAATGAATAAAAGAAAATAAATTATTTTAATTACATGAGGATGCAAGAAATGTCTTTTTTTCTTTTTTGATACAGCAAAAAAAGTAACAAACTTTAAAATGTTTAGAGATTGGTTTCATCTTTTTTGATAAATTTATAAAAATGTTGAACAGAATTATAAAATTTATAATACATTAAAAGGGCATATATTACATGAAAAAAAAAAGGCATTATTAACGAAATTTTAATAGATGTATATGTAATAACAAAAATCAGTGAATGAACCAAAACTTACTTTGTTCAGATTTTGTAGGTAGCACATTTGTAGACAAAGTTGGACCAGGAATTTTTACAAAAGGAATGCTGAAAGTAGGTTTAATAATATTTAATTTTACACTATTAGGATGTATTTGACCGGTTTGTGATGTATTACCATTCATAATAGCTTTCTTCAGTTTCAGTTTCTCAGCTCTTCTAGCAGCTACTTTGCGAGTATGAGCAAAACGAGTCTTTTTTTCAGGAACTTCAGGTTCTGATTTATTATCTTTTGTTTTATTTGTTTTAATACTTAGCATCTGTTCTGCAGCCTTTTTAAGAAAATCAACAATATTACTGTTAGGTGATACAGTTATAGAAGAAACACAGCTTTTGCTGCTACTGGATATGTCGGAAGCTGGAGAGGATCGATTGCTTAAATCTGGAGGTGTCGGAGAAGGAGTTACAGTAGACTGAAATAATTGAGTTGCTTGCTTAGCTTGGAATTGTACTGTTGGAATAGCATTTTTTGGAAGTATATTATGAGAATTCATTGGAATATTTATAGAGCTACTGTTTAATGAGCTAGCTGATTGGGTCTGTTGAAGAAGTCTTCCAGGTGGCTGCTGAATAATTTGTGCATCATGTTGATAAACATTTCCTACTTGTTGGTTTGAAATTTGATGTGTATTCGATTGATATGCAAACTGATTGATGAATTGAGGTTGCATATCCTGTTGAGGAACATAGGTAGTATATGCACAGTTTTGTGCTTGTTCAGCAGGGACTTGAAACACATAGTTTGAAGGTTGTTGAGTTTGTGGCAAATGGTGAGTTGCTGGATCTTCAACAAATATTACTTGGCTTTGTGGGTAAGGCATTGATTGTTGTGGAAATACAAGTTGGTTAACTGGATTTCCAGAAAATGAGCTCTGAACTGATATGTGCTGAACATTCATAGTTGAAAGGTGAATTTCAGTTGGTTGATGCATTTGTATAGGATTAGATATAACACCGAAATTTAAATCTTGCTGAGGATAAATTGGAACAACTTGATCCGGCACATTTACAGCTAAGGACATAGTTTCATTATTAGTTATAGTGATTGAACCAACATAAGATAATTGTGAATTTGGATTTAAATCAATAGATGGTTGTAAGAAATTACTTTGAGGTAATGCAATCTGACTTAACAATGGATTTGACTGTTGAACTGCTGCAGGTGTAGGTGGTATAATAAGAGTATTACAGGGCATTGACATAAGACGATCAGGAGCATTATTGCATATTGCAGTATTATACCCACAATTAAAAACATTTGTTACATTATCAGGAACTAATGATATATTGTTCATATCTAATGTAATGTTTGACATAACATTTTGAGGATTTACAGAATTACAGTTAATATTAACAGGTGAATTTAATGTCTGTTGTGGAGAGATAATTATTCTTTCTCTAGGTGTCATTGCTTCTGATGGAAGATTTATGTTATTCAAGAAAGTGATTCTTGATCAACAGTAGAATTACTTTTTTCATGAACTTCAAATGAAAAATTATCATTCCTTTGATAGGTAAATTTTTATATAAATTATTTTCAGAATTTGGAGACTTTTGATTCTGTTTAACAGATTCATTTTTAGCATTTTTAAGAAAATTAGAAGTACTCTGTTTGCTGTGATGCATAATGGAGCTTTGTTCATTTACACAATTTTGCATACTTCTAGTATTCTCTACTTGATTGATACCTAAGAATTTCTTATTACCAACAGATTCTGGAAAACGTTTATCTTCCAGTGGAGTTACAATTTCAGTATGTTTTGTACTTCCCCTAACGAATTTTTGATGCAGATTGAATGCATTCCTCTTCACTTGACTTAGCAGAAGAAGCACTGCTATCAGACTCTTCCTCTTCATTAGAAGAAGAGTCAATTATAAAAATTACATTCTTCTGAGTGTTTTTTAAAACTCAAACTTGTGCGATACAATCTTTTGCATTTAGAGCATTTAAAAGGCCCTGTCGATTGATTTAAACCATTAACAGTTTTTTCACTTGAATGCTTTTCTTCAGAAAAAACATCTCTAGATATATTTGTTTCAGAATTTGGTTCAGAGTACTTTTATCACAATTTTTCTGATTTAAGGTACTTAAATTAGAACAAAATGATTTTTGACCATTAAGCTTCATATTCTTTTCCCATACAGAAACACAGTTAAGAGTTTCAGATTTCTCAACAGAATTTGATTTATTTATATTTCTATTTTCCAAATCTCTGTTACTTGTTTGATTAGGCAAATTGGGTGGATCTCTAGATTGTCTCAAATGATTATCTTCATTAGAACTATACCCAGAACTTTCTGTAATGCCAGAATTTTTTCTTTTATGTTCACTCCATAAACAGGTAGAACAGTTTCTGTAATTGCTTGAGATGGAACAACAGAATCAAGTAAAGATTTCATTTTTTTGGTGATATAGATGAAATTTCATCAAAGACATTTTCATATCTTTTTTGATCCAGTTGTTTTTCATAAAATAAGTTAAACAGATTCTTTGAATCGTTATTTTGATCAATAAATGTATTTATTTGTTTTTTGCTATTCCTAAATTCATATGTCTTCAAACTATTCCGTAATTTATCTCTATAACCTATAGATTGAATTTTATCTGCATTATATTCACCATCTTCTCCAGAATCATAACAATCATTTTCTAAATTATTAATTACATTTTTAATTTTCCTATCTCTATCATACAAGTTTTTATCACAATCTTGCGTTTCTTTAATATTACAGCATTTCTTTCGGTTTCCATTAAATCGAGGTAATTGTATTTTCTGCTTTTCTTGTCTTATATCATTTAGATAATTTGAATTTCTACTTACTTCAGAATTATGATCCTTACAACTCTTTAATCCAAGAAAGTTATTCATCTTTTTATCACACTTTGTAAACAATTTGTTTTTTGCTTCTCTTTTAATTACTTTTTTAATAAGATGGCACATAAGTTTTTCTACACTTTTAAATATATTTTGTTCATTGCACTCCTCAGTACAGCCACTTTTTGATCTATTTGTATTTGAAACATAATTATTTTTTAAAGAATCTGTTACAGAAGTAGTTTTGGTTGTAACACTATTATCTTGATTAATAAAATTAAAAGAATCAGGAGAATGTACAGTTGTTGTATTAGCTATTACATCCGAGGGATGAGAAGTAAATTCAGGTTGTACTTCTTTTATACGACATGTGTACTTCACACGAATGAGGGGATTTTTGTGCTCCAAAATACCCTGGTGCACCTGTTAAATTAAAATTCATTTGAAATAAACAGTCACAACATTCAAATAAAATATGTGTGTATGAAAACATATAGAAACATCAAAATAAAGTAAAATTAAATAGATAAAAAAATTCGAAAGTTTCAAATCTGATAATAAAATGAAAAATTATTCAAAAAAATATCTTAACATATTTAAAAAAAAGACCCCAACAAGATATGCACATATGGGTCTTTTCACATGACAAAGAAAGAACCTTAAGTTTTTTTTTTTTTTTTGGCAATGTTTACAATATTTCAATGTCTGTACTACTTGTTGCATATAACATATTAAGTCTTGGACCTTTTTTTTTTATGATTTGAAGCTTTGAGATTTTTTTTTATAATGTAGTTTTTAAAATATTATAGATACCCAATTTGTGACAAATCACAGTGGCCAAAAGATACATTGCTGATGCATAAGTACTCTAGAATTTGTGAAGCAATGAAAATTTGGCAATTAAAACTATAATTTTTTAATAAGCTCTTTTTTCAGCTCAACAGTATCACAAATTGTATTTTGTGACTTTTAAAAAAAAAAAAAAAAAAAAAAAAAAAAAATTGAATCTTTCTTTATTGAAAATATTTGTGTGTGTGCATATGTTAGTTTTTTTTAAATTACAAAGATATCTTTTTGATATTCTGCATAAAATTAAAAAAATAATAATATTCATTTAAAAAATATTCATAGCTTTAAAAAAATCTGAAAATATAGATAAACTCACTCATAATCCACAGGAATCAAGACATTTTTATTATTAGATAATCTTGTAAGACGACCTAATTTTTACAGTCAATGACCCTAAAATATTAAATAAACTTTAATTTTAATCATAAAAAATATTGCATGTGTTTTATATTTATTACTTGATTAACATTTTAAATTTATTATTAATATAATCAACAAAAAATTACAAACCGATAACTACTTGAAGAATATCTTTATCCATAGGAGCTTTCCAATCTCTTTTGACCCATTTAGGAGATATACTAGCTTGACTAACAAAGGCTTTTTCTCGAACAGGAAAATCTCTTTCAGTTACAATCTAAAATGAAAAATTATTAATATGAATAGAAGTTTTAGTTGTTTTTTTTTTAAATATAAATACAAATTATTTTATTAGAATAGTACCATATGCTTTTTGAATTTTTTTTTTTTTTTTTCAAAAGTGAGTTTTTTAAATTAAAAATCTGTAATACTACAGAAAATATGTATGTACATGAGCTCTTAAATAAAACTTTAATAATTTTTAATGACACATAGACCCCCTCCTATAAAAGTTAAGGTATAACTTGTTTTTTACTTACAAATAAAACTTAAAAATAAAAAATAAACAAACTGTTTGTTAATAATGATGGTATTTACATCTTGATTTAATAATGACATGCATATTTTTTATGAATTAACAATTACATTTTTCCCATTGTGGCATAAAAGAAAATATATCATACTCTAGTTGAAATTTCTACTTTGCAATACTAGTTAGATAATAGAATGGGAGGTGAAAAACTTGCATAGTTAACAAAGTACATGCCCAATAAATTTCATTTGTAAGAACTTCTCAACAGAACATATGAAAGTCAGAGTAACCACATATACCATGTCACAACATCTTTTATAATTATGCCTTTCAACAAAATAGACTGGCAATATCATGTATATTGTTCTTTTCAGAATTAAAAATCACAACTAAATCAGCTCACCAAAAAATAAACACATGTTTGTAAAGAATACAGAATTCTATCCCATCACACATCGTCTTAATGAAGTTGATAAACAATTTCTTCTTAATATTATGGACAGAATGTTTGCATGAAAATTGATAACTAATAATTTATCTTTTGAAGAGGGAGAATCTATGCATATTCTGCATAGATTCTCAAAAAATGCATATTCTTTTTACCTCTTATGAATCGGATTTGGATGAAAGTTACTTTACTTGGAAGCAGTTCTGAATTTTGCTTCCAAGATTTACGATTAACCAAATGGCAGACGATTATCTGCTAATTAAGCTTGTTTTTCAAAGTTAAACTATAAAGTTTGGAAACAAAATAAATCTCACTACTTGCTTTCAAATATGGATGCAGCATTATCTAGTTTACTGACATGGTCACAAAATTCATAATAATGGTAAAAGATTTTCAATTGACCTTATTTTTTGGAGTATTTTTAAATAGTATAACTATTTAAAGTATTTTTCATTTCCTAAAATTATATAATTTTAACTTCATCAACAAATCTGTTGTGAAAGCTAAGTGATATATCAAATACTTTGCATTAAAATATGAAATTCTTTGCTAATGATTTGGCACAAAATGGGTATGGCTAATGGAGTAGTACCAAGATAATAAAATTATATAAATTACATAACACATTAAATGAAATTTTTACAATTAATTGCACTTAATTAATGAAAATAGATTATTAATATTTTAAAACAAACATTGTAAAATAAAACAATTTGAAAAATACCATGTCATCCATATCCTCTTTATGAAGAGCACAAAATACTTTTTTATCAGCTTGTAAAATTGCTTCATCTTTTCGAGCACAATAAAAATGATAGTTAGCAGGACAACCTCTAACACAACATCCAACAGTTGCTCCAAGCTGATTACAAAATTCACAATGCTGTAAAGATTTATATAGGATTAATGTATTTAAAAGAATTTTAAGATTTTAATAGCCTACAATTATTAATTTTTTTTTAGTACTTATATAAACTGCATACCAATGACTGAATCGATGTCATTATCAATTAAGTTCTGTTATGGACTGAAAATTTTCAAGTTGTTCAGGTGGTAAATATTAATAAGAATAAATTACAGAAATGAATAGGTACTGAGATTATTACAAGAGATCAATCATAGCACGTGGTTAATACATGTTCCTTATTTTCTTTTTGTAAAAATAATACATTATTTAGTGGGAAAATAACACATCTAAATATGTCAATAGAAAATTATACATTTTTATTCAATTCAAGGTGTATAATTTTTATTTTACATATACATAATCATCATTTGTAATAAATCCATTTCCTGCATCAAATCCAGAAAATTCATTCCAGAAAATCAATTTCTTTTTGATATCACCAATACTATGTTTTCATCAATATTGGAGAATCAAAAAACATTTATTAGAAACACCTAAATTTTGAAAGAGTGATATTTTTATATATATCATATATTACACCTTCCCCCACATAAAAAGTGTGGTTGGAACTCAAAATGCATAGTACATCTAGTGAATCAAGAAAAAGTAACTCAATCTGAGGGGTGGGAGAAGGTTGAATTTTTCATTTGGTTAATTTAAGACATGTTACTCACCATTAATTTCCCTGATATAGCTGGATAAACATTTCGAAGAGAACCATCAACCTGATGAAATACTTCTGCAGACCATAAGGCACACCACGTGAATCCAATCATCTTGACCACAATATAAAAGGCGCCCACATTTCTATTTAATATAATATAAATAAATTAATATAAAAAATAAACCAGAATGCACACAAATTTGCATTATATTATAAATACAGGGACATACAAAAGTAATGGATTATATCCAGAGAACTCAGCACAAATAGTTTTAATAATTTCTCAGTTGCATTCAAAAGAATAATTTCTTAAGTTGATTTAAATTAATAAGAATTACAGGCACCGCAGATTGGTCCTTTGTGAAGCATTTAATAGAAGAACTAATTAATTTTTTAGTAGGTGATATTCAATCAACCAGGCAATAGAACCTCATTTCTCCTCAACATCCAAGAAAAGTTACATTCAAAGTTTGGTAACACTCCATGAAAGGCTTCAGATGTACTGATTAAAAAGAGGGAATTCAGAGGGATATGGAGCAAATATTCCAGTTTAGTGCTTCATTAATCACATAAAGACTTTTGTTGTGTCTTTCTTTTCTCCAAGAAATTTGTGATAGTTCTCATTATCCCAAACAAAGCAGTTAAAACTACAAACTTTACTGCAGACTTAAAAGCCAATTTATATCCAAACAACACTTGCAATAGAAAACCTATATTGTTTTCTATATACTTTAGAAGTTAGAAGCTAATTCAGCATTTTTGAGGAGGTGCTGTAAATTGATCTAATGCAGCTATTGACAGTACAGCACTTTGATACATTTAGTTCAGATACCTTAGATATAATAATTAAAAAATTTTCTGATTATATTATTTAATGCAGATATAAAACCTACTTTTGGTGACTATCTCCAGTGTAGCTACACAAAATACACACTCTGGTTATCAAGAAAGGTGATTCTTCTACAATAAAAATAAGAAAAGATTTAAAAAATTTTTATCACAATGAATAGCAGAAGCTTTAATCCAATAATAATATAAATTTTATTCAAGACTAAATAATTTTTTAGACAATGTGACTGAAATCTAAAAATTCAAATGCACTTATTTTCAAATCTATAAAGGCAAAAATAGTTTTATTACGAGTGCTTTCATAAAATTGGTATTAAAAAGATATTACAACACTATAGTTGCTTACAACAACTGAGTCTAACAAGAATAATGCAAAGTTTGCAACAAATGGATTTGTTGAAATTTTTGTGGTAAAAGAAGAATGCTTTTAAATTTATTCATCTAACCTTATTGAACAGCAATAATTTTTACTGCATGATTTCACTTTTTAGAATTATCATTGGTATTAAAATAAATTCAACAATATTTCTCTACTCGCCAAAAATAACCTTAGTATTACAAGATTTGTTTCATTATACTTTTTTAATCTAGTGCACTTGCAATTTTTAAACTCAAATTTAAAAGGCTCCGTTAGACTTTGTCCTATCAAATAATTCAATAATGTACAACATAATTCCTCCCTTAAGTATATATTTGCATGTGATAGAGTTCCCCCTCCCATTTCATTATCACTTCATATATGAACAATGTCACTACTTTATAATAACCGTAAAATAAAAAAACAATTTGAGTTTTTATATATACTTATTATATATGCAACACACAATAAGGTTTCCTTTTTTTGCTTGTATAAATGAATCAAAATTATTAATTGAAAAATCTATAAGTTCTCTTTGCCTTTAAATTTATGAATCATGAAATTAATATCGTGAGGGAGATTTTTTCACCCCAAGTCAAGTAGCAAAAATCTTCCATTCCTTTAATATCCCCTTGCAAGAAGAGTCGCACAATTTTTTTTTATTATTTTAATATAAAAAAAAAACACTTTATTTGGCAGAAATTTATTAAAGAGAAATTCTTAATACACATACACATAATACTCTTACTTTTAAATGTAAAGGTGGAATTATAGTAAATTTTTCAAATATCTTGAATAGCTATGATCAGATGAAGGGAGGAACACAAGCATTTGGCAATAAATTTTCTGAAGATCACATTCGTACTGGAAAACTTTTGCTGTTGGAATTTGAAACCATGGAAATATTTTTTCAGTTTGCTTAGGGAGAAAAAAATCATCATTAAGATTAAAAAAAAAAAATTCTAGCTATCAGATAAGAAAAAAAAAAAAATACACAGAAAATGTACCCTGCATAAAGATTTTTTTATTTCATAATTTTAGATCACACATTTATTATCTTGAAGGATTTAGTACTTTCTATCATCAAAGATAGAATATCCCCATAATTTCCTGCATATAATCTACAAGCAATTCATGTCTGTCCACATATTTTCATTAGAATACTAATCAATTAAGTTCCATTTGATACCTTTAAATTAGCGTTGACTTAATTAAATTATTATACAAAAACTGTTATGTTATTATAGAAAATTATTTAAAAAACCAAAATAAATTTATTAATAAGAACCATGTTATAAACAAAAGAAAAGCATATTTTTTCCAAACACATTTTAAGAAAATAAAAGTTAAAAAAAAAATTATTGCAAGAATCATTCAAATGATGAAATTTTTTTTAAATTTCAAACTGTGTTTGCATTATCTGATTCAAAATAAAACAAATTTCTTCAATTTGTGATTTTTAATATTTGTGATAGATTGTTAAAAAAAATCTTACTATGCAAGGCAATTATTAATTTGTTTTTCCAGGAAGTATTTTTAATTATTTGTTACTGAGCTATTTTCATTCATTCGAAGATGTTAGTATATAACATGGATCATGCATTACTTATCATAAAAGACATTTAATCCGCACTATGAAATCCCAAGATTTTTTGCATGTATAATCAACAGATTATAGGTAAGAAAATAAAAAAAATGAATTATGAAAAGATCAAACATCATAACAATAAACAAATGTAATTTTTTACACATAAACTGCAGGTATATAACCCATAGGCATAATTTTCAATTAAAAATTTTTTGTATGATTCAGGTTAAACTTGCCCCTGTTTTTTGAGATACCATATATTAAGTTTTATTTTTTTTTTACCCATGGTATTAAATAAAGCATTTTTGATAGCACAATTTTATAAATAAAAAACTATGCTATATATTTAAGACAGTGGAAACGATACGATAGAGCATAGTAAAGATAGGCATTTAAGAATTAGAGTGAAGACAAGAGATTGCAGTTTTCAGATGATTTACAATTTTCTTTCAATATTTGCTAGAAAGATGAAAATTTGTGTCAGTTATTATTAATTTTGTCTATGTTAAGTATTTTTATTTTTATCTACATCTTTATTTCATGGTGTTTTCCTCCAATATTACACACTGATGAAAATGAGTTGTATTTGTCCGATTTTATGCAAATTCAGCTACTAACTACCATCAACATTTGTTGTTTCTTATTTTTTATAAGATTGCTTAATTTTCACTCACAGCATTTATCAATTTGTTTTTAACCAAGAACATTTATTTAATAGTGGTTTTATAGAAATTATTTTAATTGGAACTTCTGGAAAAAAATGTCCACAGATTACAATTGGCTTACAATTTGTCCCATAAAGTTTTGGGGTTTATTAGCAAATAATATGCAACAGGAAAATAAGGTAAATTAAGGAGAATAGACAGCACTACATATCTTAACAAATTATAATAAGCATATAATATACAGCTTAAATATAAAAAAAATTTTTAAGTAAATATAATAAATATTATTATAAATGCAACAATAATTGTAATATAAAAAATTTAGACATCTCATTAAATTTAATAAACATATTTTAATCAATACATATTTAAGATTATGTTAACAATTATATAACAATATCAGCATCGTGTAGAAACTACTTTTAGTGCTCTTAAGATAGTGGCATTGTTTTACAATAAATGCAACTAGTCTTTTGGGCTAAATAACAAAAACTATAATTTCCTTCATTAAAAACAACCACTTTTCAGCTTTTTAAAAATTTTATTGTTACTCTGCAATGAAAAAAAAAATGAAAGAAAGGTTATTACTGATTAGTAATAAAAATGTAATTCTTAATATATTAATACATTTTTAACGAAAATTCATTCTTTTAATATCAGAAAATTAAATTAAAAACAAAAATTTGCAGTAAAATTTAACATCATAAAATGGAAGGAAATGTCCAACTTACTTTTAAAAGAATTGATTTGGCATCACTGGTATGATGTTTCTTTCCCATTTCATTATTCATTTCAATAATTTCAATAACATCATCAAAAAAAAAGATGCCTAAGCAAAAATTACAGCTGTATTAATACAAGTACAATGCATGTAAATTTCAAAATTAAATAAACATAAATACATAAAACTTACAATAGTTTTATATTTGCCTTTCTCTAAATTGGACTTCACAACAAGCAAATCTAGACCAGGAAATTTGTCAATACCTAGAATAACAAATTAAGAAAAAAAAAAAAAAAAAAATATATGGTAAATTATATTAGGTATGGTATGTAGTAGAAATTTACATTTGAAAATATTACAATATTTTTTTTTACGTGTCAATTGTAATTATATTAGGTATGGTATGTAGTAGAAAATTTATGTTTGAAATATTACAATATTTTTTTACAAGGCAATTAAAATAAATAATAAACAACAATTAAAAATTATAAAAATTTTAAGAGAAAAGTTTCTGTTTCATACAACAAGATAAAAAAAAAAAAAACAACCTTGCACAATCATGATTACTTTTTAAAAGAATGAATCAGATCTATCTGATTCTTAAAAAAATTCTTTTTTCTATTTAAATTATACAGGGTAAGGGAAAAAGAGATTTTTGCTAAAACAGATCTCTTAAATAGATTTAAACTAAAAATTGGCAGAACTTGAGTAATTACAAAAAATAAATTTTAGGGAAAATGGCTGTAACTTTCTTTGGAAAAACAAGTTTATAAGTTGCATAAGATATACATACCTTTATTAATTTTATTCACTGAATCATTCACAGAAGATGGCAAAATGTTATTCGCTTCCATAGAACCAACATTTTTTTCATCCTGAAATATTATGAAATTATTATTATTATTACTTACTAACCTAGTATTAAATAAAACATTTATTTATTACTAGATTATTAAGACAAATATATACGAAGGCTGGAATAAAACTTACTGAACAGTTCTGAAAGAAGTTTCCAAAATTTCTGTGCTTTTGGATATAACTGAAGAATTGGCATCAACAATGTCTACCAAACAAGAAACTGTAGCTGTTATTGCTATTTTATCATCCACCATACACAAAGAATTCTTGTTTAGAATTTTGATCAAGATCTATTTTGGGTATTAGGAGCCAATACTGTTTTTTCTGTACTTTCATTTTTATTAATGCAATTCAGATTGTTTGAAATTATGCTGATTGATGAAGATGATTCAACCTTAAAATAAAAGTACAAAAAAATGCTTTAATTTATTCAATACTAAAAAATATGAATTATTAACTAACAGCTTTCAGATGTGACTAAAATTATTAAAAAAAAATTTTATATGATGAACTTCTAAATATCAAAAAGAAAAAATATAAGAAAATTTTAAGTAATATAATTAATGCAATTTATTTCAGTCTGCAATGAATTTCATGTTATATGATAAAATATCTTAGATTATTAAAATATAATTTTTACATAAATGAAGTAATATAAAAAAATTTTTTTTAATATAATTAACAGGACAAAATTTTGCAATTACTAATTTTTAGCACTGAAACTATTATCTTGCCCCATAAATTATCTAACAATAAACTATTAACAGATAATAAAAGAATAAATTCAGTTGTTTATTGACATAAAAAATAATAAAAAAACAAATTTTTCAAAACTTTTTAATCTGAGTGTGGCACAACATAATCAACAAATATGATGCTATTTCTATGTTAGATGTTAATTTCTAACTA
Source organism: Caerostris extrusa (assembly GCA_021605095.1). Classification (NCBI taxonomy): domain Eukaryota; kingdom Metazoa; phylum Arthropoda; class Arachnida; order Araneae; family Araneidae; genus Caerostris; species Caerostris extrusa. The sequence goes on along the minus strand of BPLR01005440.1, from coordinate 146,050 downwards.
TTTGATGCTATTTCAACAGATTATTTCTGCAAATAAAATGATAATAACAAAATATTTTTAAAAAGCCCATTTAAAAATTAAAATTTCTTTTCAAATTAAGGGACTGTATTTGATCTAAAAGAAGAAATTACTCACTGGCTTAATCAAATGTCGAGCACATCTAGCACTTAAGACAGAATTAAGTACACTTTTTAATCCATGCTTCAAATATTCTTTAATAGCTTTTTTTCCACAAAGGAGTTGTTTCAACAGTACATCGAACACAGGTATAAACAACTGTTTCAGGTAAACAAGAAAAAGAATTTCATATCCTTCATCTGAAATTAGAAAAAAAAAAAAAAAAAAAAAGAACTCAACATATATGTAGAATTTTTCAGAAATTTTTAAGAAAAAGTAAAATCTAGAAAGTATACAGGAATCTCATTTTACCTGTTATATTATCACAGTTTGCATGAACCCATCTATTACATTTATAGCACTGTACCATCTGCAATATAGAGGTAAGAATAATAATATAGAATAGTATATATAATATAGAATCATTGTTAATCGTGGGTATGAAACATGACTTTCAGTAACACACAAAAATTAAATTAGTTAAAAAGCCTTATTTAAACCGATTATAATTAATACATAAATTTACTCTGAATAATCAAAATGTTGCAAAAATAGTTAAATGTATTATTTTTTTAATAATTTCTTACATATCATTTTAATAATCTAATGCAAGTATTAAAACATATTAATATTCTTTCAAAAGAAACATTGTATAATTCTGATAAAAGTACTCATTCATAATATAAGAGGAAAAAAAATTTTTTGTTGGGAAAAAAAGTAGCATACTATTTAAAATTAAATTAAGTATATATGTGGATTAAGGTTCTGCTTAGTTTGCTGACTGGCTATTACACAATGTGATAGTACAATATGGAGAGATTTCTAGTAACAAAGTGATTCAATTTTATTTTCTTTTTTTTAAGTAACTGATCTTAATAGAGTAAGTCCATCAAGAAAAGGTAAGATTATCCATTAATGAAAGTGGATTCTTACCATCATTCATTGTAATTATAGTATTAGTATCATTCACTGACATAGCTGATTACATAAAATCCACAGAGAATAGCAAACAGATGTAATAATCCCTAATATTTCATTGAAAATGTTATAAAAAAATATCCAAGGCTTATATTTCAATATTCAACATAAAATTGCCAATATGAAAAAATGGTTTAATAAACAAATCTACTTCTTCAAATCTTTGACTCTCAGTTTCATATAACTTGAAAAAGAAAGAAAAAGTGTAGCAGCCAATGGACAGTGCATTACAAATCCTTTTAATGTAAATCAAAATTACTGCATTTTCAACATACAAAATTAGGAATAATATTTTTTAAAAAAGAGTGAAGCATTTGATAATTTAGTTTATAAATGCAGAAGCTCTCTTGTAAAATGTCTTTTTTTTTTTATTTTAAAAAAAATTATAGAACAGAAACAAGTTGTTCTACAAATGTAAATAATCAGTTTTTATAAGTTCATGAGATGACTTTGGGGAGGAGGGGGATGTTCAGTTTGAAGTACTTTATATACTTATTCTACTTTACAATACTAATTTTATATGGCCTAATGCATTTTTTAAAACTTAGAATCACAGAAATGTTCTACAATTCTACAGGGCTTTGACAATTATCTTAAGTCTCCACATTTAAAAGCCGATCAGAAAAAAATAAATAAATATAACATAGAAAAATTAATTTATAGGATATGAAATGTATTCTTGAATTATAAAAATTGTAAAAGCTATAAACTGCAAGTCCTAACGTACTCAATGCTTTTCTCTATAGGAATATAAATTTAAATTAATAAAAAAAATTAGTCTTCATGAAATTATTGGAAACTATTTCTGCAAAGTCTTAAGTGAAATTGTGATATACTATTGAATGATGACACCGTACTATTAATTTTGTTTTTTTACCCTCTATGTGCATATATAATAGAATCCCAATTTAAGAGTAGAAATAGTAATAAAATGTTTTTTAGTAATTAAACACACAAATAATAAATTAAAGTATGCTTTCAATGCATATGTGCTGAAGAATATTTGATTAAATAATTAAGGTTATATTAATATAAGGTTAAATTTATCTATAAATAATAATTTGTTAGATTAAATTTTCAGTAATTAGATAAATCATAAACTGGACATCTTATCATAAAAAAAAACGGAAGTAAAGTTGTCGTAAAATGAGTGGCAAGCATGCTTGGCTACAAAATCGCCGATTGCGTACATGCTTAATTACCGATAGCGTACGTGATCCTACGATTTGTAGCGATCCTACAAAATTACAAGCAAATTAAATCAGCAATTTTCTCTGATTTTTAGTTATTTTTATGAATTTCCCTGACCGAAAAAATTTCCACTTCCTTGTAGCCACCCTGCTACAAGGAGGCAAGGCATCACACATCAAGCTTTATAGTTGCATTGTAAGTTAATAAAGATATTTTATTTCTACATAATATACACAATATGTCCTAATAATTCCACTCCAAGTAATTAAATGATTTTCAATTTTTAAAAACCTTTAAGTGTAAATGTTAATTAATAAATGATTATGACAAAATAATTTAAATTTATCAATTTTTCAAAATCGCTCATTTTATGAAGAGTTGTATAATAATATAAATATTTGAAAACTGTAATTGCAATTTACCCACCAGAACAATGCTTAATTTAGAATTCACTTGTGTAAAACAGAATAAGTTAATATACTTGATAATTATGAGCATATAAGCAAAATCTATTTTAATTGATTGATTGCAAAAGATTCATGACAAGAGGATTTCAAGTTTTTTATACTGCAGTTAGGAGAAAAAAACGTTTTTTTTCCCCTCAAAGAAATAGTAGTTTGGAAATATTACAACTCAATAATACTACTTTAGATTCATAATCATTTTCTTCATAACATTTATGACATACTGGGCAGTAGTTCCCTAAAAATACAATAATAATAAAAATATTTAATTCTTTGTCTTGTTGTTTTTTAATAGTTATTATAATAACATGCAATGTGCTTATACATATATTCCTCAGAAATATTTTTGCCTACTTTATTTTATTTCTCAAAAATGACTTTTTTTTTTTCAATATCTCAGAAGTAATGCAATAATAAATTTTTGCAGTAATGGAAGGGAGATTATTAAAAGTTTAAGCAAAACTTTAAAGTACTAATTGATTTTACAAATTTTTATCAGAGAGTTGTAAAATGTTATTTTATTATTTATAAATACCTTTTAAACAAAAAAATTTGAAACTCCCTTTATTATGCAATCAATCTTTACATTTGCTGGAACAAAGTTTGTATATAAATCAAATTTTTTTTTTATTTGCATAAACAGATTACTTAAATCTGTATTCTATACATGTAAAAAAATATTGTCATTTGTTATTTCAATGACAAATAAAATTGAATATTGAGAAAGAAATTTTGTTAAGAACAAAATTCAAGAGTCATTCAACATGGAATGTCAAATTCAGTTTTAAAAAAATCTTTTCAGCAACTTTTAGTTTTATTATATACGATTATATATAACTACTTTTGTAAAATGCTAAGCTAATGAAGATAAATAAAAAATTTTAAATAACAAACGTTTTTAATTATCTTGAGAACAAGGATAAATCATGTTCATGCATATTACTCACACTAAATTTCTACATTTTACTTTTGTTTAATTAATTTAAAAACAAACAATTTACTTTTTTAAATTTAATTCATTACAAACACTTAAATAAACTTAGATAACTCTATATTATTATAAATCGTTTTAAATATAATATTAAAAATATTATACAGTAAAAAATATGTCTTGACAATGGATACCTCTTTAATATAGACATGAAAATCGATCAAACTGCATTGAAATTTGACTCTTAATAACAAGATCAACAGCTTGGCAGAATTTTAATTTGCTTATAAAAGTATAAAATATTTCTCATGCTAAATACGCTTAAAAGTTAACCAAAATTAATTAGAAAAACTATAAATTAATTTAAGTTAAAAAATATGTATATTTAAAAGGAAATTAAAACTTTTGGTGAGGCAGTGATCTGTGATAGATAAATCAATACTATGTAGTTGATAGTGAGTATTCTTAAGACATTTAAAGATGTTATGATTTTTGAAAGGCACACTGACAAATATTGTGCAAGTTTCATAATTTCACAAATACTATTTTTTAAAAATATTTTATTGGTATTTCATATCATGCTATTAAACCAAACAGAAAAAAAAAAAATAATAAAAAAAAAAAATACAGTGATTAATAAAAGAAAAAATCATCATGCAATTCCTTAAACATTGTTTTAAACAAATTACATACTATACTTGCAAAAAATGGGAAGGGGGGGGGGATAGAGGAGAATTAGTCTTACACAAACTGAGAGAATATTTTAAATCAACGGTTCATTTAGATTAAAAATACCTTGTGAATAAGAAAATGCATAAAAAACTAAGCTAGCTGTATATATACTCACTAGTTCATAGAATTTAATTTAATTATTTATTAAAATTCATTTTAATTTTATATTAAAAATCTTGATTTTTTTCCCCCGCTATTTAAATGGAATTTTTTTTTGCATTTATGGAAGTATTTTACTTTCGTTTGATTTAAAAGATGAAAACTAAACAATTTTTCAAAAATCAATAAGGAAAGCCTATTTTTTTGACGGCAAATAAATGTTTTTCAAAAGGAAGAAATGTGCTTAAGAATTTTTTTTTAAAAAGACCTTTAATTAATATGTTTGTAAATATAAATATCATTCAACTATCCACAGAAATGAAAATACTTTTATTTTTATATTTAATTGAAACACAATAACACGAGTTCTTTACTGCATATTAATTTATTAACAATATTATATGATGTTAAGTATTTTACATTTATTTTAATCAACAATGTACATTTATAATTTAACCCCTCAGAAAAATGATCTATTACTTAAAATTATATCGAACATATGTATGTCAAGATAATGAGATAAAAATAAAATGTGTAATGTAAAAAAGTACCTAAACAAAGTTTTTCAATAATTTGAGAAAAAAAAAAAAAATTGTTGGCTATTCAAAAATAAATAAAATCAGTTTTCTGCAAACTTAGTCAGCTATTAATGTAAATTTTTAATACATTAATATTTTTCAGATAAATTAACAAAAAATATTTTAGAAATGTTTTTTTTTTTTTTAAGTGGTATAAGTTTATTTATTAATGCACCAAGATATTTAAGAATCTTATGTAATCTAATTCAATAGAAATTTTTGACAAAAACTAAAAACACTTTTTACAACGATATTTGAATGCTATTAACTGAGCTTCTATAAATATGAAAAGTCATCTAAAACTAGATGAAATTACAATTATTATTATTTTTCTGAACTAAATTTATTTCCATTTAAAAAGTCAATAGTTGATAAGATAATTTATTTTAAATGGTTTATGTTTCTGTATATGAATGGTTTATTTTTTAAATAGCATGCATTTCATTTGTGTGTAGCCCCATAAATCTTTTGTAATGAAGGGAAAAAAAAAAAGAGAGGAACTCAAAGATATTTTGATGCTTATATAAATGAATATATGTTACATAAATGCAGAATAACTATTGTAAAAATTTTGAAATTCAGATAAATATAATTTACTCATAAAAAGCATACAAAGTTTTAAAAGAACATATTAGATTTTCTTTTCTTGAATGCAATACGAATTATTATCGTATGAGTTTTTTTTAGGTGACATTTCTATATAACTAGAATTTAGTTAAGTTAACCAAATGCTGATAATTTCTTATAATAAATTACATGTAATTAATTATACGAAATTATCAACATTTGTTAGCTACATGTAACTGATATTCAAATAATTTTTCAAATGTTGATGAAAACAACCATTTTTCATCAAAAAGAATTATCTTTTTCTACCTGGTAAAGGGATTTTTTTTTTCTTCCCCAAATCAAATCAAACCTATTTTTTATGCTTTGCTGTAAATTTCATTGATATAGATAAACTCAACTTTAATTTACATTTATACGACAGTAATAAGTGGTACTAAAATATAATAATGTGTTGTGTATGCAATCAGATATATTACATACATTAGATTATTTTTCTATCGTTAGTTGCCATTTTATTATCAATGTCAACTTATAACTGTAGAATCCCTGAATATCTCATTTTTTTTTTTTTTCTTTGTGAGTGCACATGCAACTAAATTGATCAAAATGAAGCAATAATTTTGTGTCAACTAAGTAGTCTAAATACTTTGTAATGCCCTTAAAATATATCCCATATTTACTTATTATATATATTTATATCATGTTATAAATTACATAACATACATACATATTTGTGTGATGTTATCTGCTGATTAGTGCAAATTATAATAAATTTATTATTTAATTTTTTCTATTTATAAAGCAATTTTTTTTTTTACATTATTTTTTGCTATAATCAATAATAAACATACTTAAGACATAATATTCATCTTAACCGAATTAATGATTTTAAATTGATTGTATTTTTTAAAAAGTTATTCAAAAGAGAATCCTCTCTCACAAAAATAAAAACCTTCAATTAATTAAGTTCACATCTGCTCTTAATTTCTACAAAATTTTTTCAAATCAATTTAAAGAATTACAGAAAGTTCCGATTTCTTCATTGAGAGATTTGTTAATTTTTCTAAACAAATTTATTAATATTATTTTTGCAATACAAGAAAATATTTAAAATGCACATGAATTTGATTAGCAAGAGTTATTATTAAATAAATTCTTTACATAAACATTACAATAACTGTTTCAAAATTTATTTATACTTCAACAATTGTTCTCAGTTATGACAAAAAGATCAGATTCTAGATATAAAATAGTAAATAAATATTAAAATTATTATATTATTTTAAAATCTACACTTCTAAGAAATTAAACTTCCTTTTAATCTAAATAATACTAATTAATGTCACACTCTATGACCAAAAACTTTATTCACTTCTAATTATGTGAAAGCCTCCATTGTAACTTCATTACACTATATGAATTCACAGATTGTAATAATTCTCATAAAACAATGTTATGAATTTACAGGCAACCCTAAATAACTATCTCTATTACGCATGAAATAAAGAATTTTATAATAATGACGGTAGATTGCATGTATAATTTTTAAAAAAACATTGTTAATTAGCAAACTTTTATGGCAAAGTATAAGGATGGCAGTTTCTGAGATGGTGATGACAAAAATTAAATTGGTATGCAATTATAGTCACTGGAAGGCTGATATAACAGGGTCAGAAGGTTCCTATTCCCATTTGTTGACATAAACTTATAAATTAAACCAATTAAAATTCATATAACTTTTATATAATTCATATTGGCATTTTCTAAATAATATATTCAGATTTAAATAATTTCTTAAAAATATTAAAAGTTAATCACCTTTAATTTAATAAAAAATTTGATTATTTAGAAGCAAATACTAACCTATATTTTACTTTCAAATGAAATAGCCAAAACTTATTACATAATAGACCTTTAACAAAAATAAGATAACTTAATATTTACTTTTTTTGCCCCATAAATTAATATTTGATAAAATGAATCATTAAATTTCTGAAATTTTGCAAATTTAGTCAAGTTTTATTCCTCAAAAATAAATTAGTTGTGCAATATATTTAAGGAGTTGCAAGATCATTATCCAATACATTCTTAATGAATATATGGATAGTCAATCTTGGAATGCTGGCAATGGCTATTTGTTGAATATTGATAAAATTAAAATTTATTACTGAATAATTTAAATTTAATTTTTCCTCAGCATAAAATAAGAAAAGAAATTTTAAATAAAAACTACGGGTAAAATTTAATTCAATAGCAACTGTAGCAATATTGTAAAAATATTATGTAAAAACATTTTAAGTTAAATATCAACCCTCTTATTATTTTTCACTTAACAGTTGCCTCATATAAAACATTAATAAAATTACATGTTAATTTTAACACTAAAAAGATAAATTTTTTCTTAAAAAAAATTTAATTAACTCTTAAACATAAGATCTTTTTTAAAGAACTGATTTCTACAAATTATATGGAAATTTATGAGTAAGCCTATTTTATTAGACAAATTTACAAATACATTTCAAAATAAACAAGGTCTTGCAACATATAACTGCAAAGCTTTAGAAAACAAGAAAAATAGAAACAAGGAAAGTTTTTTAAAAGAAGATTATTGATTTACTTTTACTTTAAAGAATTAATAATTCAAGCAATTTTAATAAAATGAGATATCAATTTTTAGCTGCTTGTATAAGTTATTTGTGAAAAGTTTTATTAACATTATCAAGCCACTAGTATAAGGTATTTGTTAAAATATGAAAAGATGTTTAATTTCTAGCATTGCAATTAAAAAGTGGTAGTAGCATGTTAACAAAACTTTTCATTGTTTTTAAGCTAATTAATTTTTTTATGTCATGTTATGTTTAGAAATAAAACTAAACACAGTTCAAAAGTCGAATTTATTTCATATATTTTGAAACAAAATTTACATTAACAATTTCAGACATACACAAAAAAGCTACAAAACAATGTGAGTGGTCAAAATTTTGTTGACATGCTACAAAAGTTCTTTTGTGCTTCTGCAGGTGAAAAAGCCATGATGTCGAAGGAGAATAAGTTTGTAAAGAAATATAATATGGTGCAGAGAAGCAATTAAGAACTTATTTACTTAAAAGCACTCTATACCTTTGTCAGTTAACTTTGCACAAGGTTGACATAGATTTAAATCGAAATTCCACGAAATACCTCCTGAAGACGCAGGTGATGTAGTCCCACAACTTTTGCATTTAACGCATTTGGGGCACATCTAAAATTGAATATTTTATAATTAGTTAAAAATTAATATGAACACATTGTACATTTATTAAAAACCACACATAAATTTAGTCAAATTTTTGAAATACTTAAATTTTCGTTTTTTTTTTTTTTAAATGATAAAAAGGCATCCTCTTAATTCCCGTATGTATTATTAACAGTGTTTACAGAAACTATGAAATAATTTTTTATGCCTTATGGCTACTAATTAACTTCCTGGCTTTCACCCGACTCAGAATCCCTGTATGTATAAAATATATGTTATAACAAACAGTTTTACCAGCTATTTAATCCGACAAAAGAATACATTTTTATGAAATTTAATTTTAAAAAATAGAATGAACATCCTAAAAATTAATTTTTTTAAAAATCTATTAAAAAAATTTAATAAATTTTTTTAGGTTGAATTAAAACAGTACACCACACTAAATCCTGAATTATTACAAAATAATCACTCTTACTAAAATAAAAATAGATAAATTATTTTATCTGAACTCTTTTACTAAGATTACTAAAAGGGAATAATTTCTTTTTTAACAGATGTCTCAGTTTAAAAAAACTTGCGAAAAGAAATAGCAATTTTCCCTGAATGTTTTTTTTAAAGACGACCACACACGGTTAAATTATGTCCTGCCCCCCCATTAATATACATATATATATATATAATGGAAGTCCAATTTATGAGCAGAATTAGCAATTAAATTGTCCCAAAAAATGCATTTATGCTCAGAGTGACTTTTTTTTTTTTTTTTTTTTTGCATTTGTTTTTCTTTTAAATTGATTCTGCAGCTAGTACTAAATGGTGCTTTATTCCACTCGAGTTATTTACAAATTTTTAAAAAGTTTTAATTTTTAAAATAGGAATAGTAGCATAATTTAAAAAAATTTAAGAACTTATTTCAGAAACAGTTTAAAATAAAACAGTATTATAAACTTATAGATTCATAACAGATTTGATTGTATATCATCACGAAATAAAATATCTAAAGAAGGGGAAAAAAAAAGTCATTGTATTAACATTCTTATTGCATCAATACAATCAATGAATAATACATTTACTCACCCAAACTCTTTTTTTCCTGGAAGGTTTTGTAGGATAATGAGGCGTTAAACATTCTGCATGATATGTACATTGACACTTTTTACATTTCAATAACTGAAATTAAAATTATATTATAATCATAAATTTATGAAATAATCATCATGCAAATTAGCATACTGATTTTTTCATTTTAAATAAGAAAATAAAAATTTTATTCATAAAAATAATAATTCAGATATATTGATATTAATAAAAATAATAAAAAAGAATAGCTTTAAAACTGTTATGTATAAAAGCTAATAATAATGGATATATTATAAAACTTTTCATAAAAATTAAATATAGATACATAAAGTGAATTTACAATGACTGTCAAATAAATGTTCCTACTTAATTTATCTATAATAAAGTACTATTTTTCATACATTAAAAAATGCATTAGTTTTGTTATCTCAACATGTTTAAAAACCAATTAAAATAAATGAAATTATATTAAAAATACTTAAACGCATTCAATTTTTTATTGTAGATTGTTTTACTGATTTTATAATATATTTAAAAGATTTTAATAAAATTTTAGGATTTTACAATATATAAAACATTTATAACTTAACATAATATGAAATTAATAGTAATTTTGCAAAAAAATTTGGAAATTTTGTTCTTAGAGAATTGTTAATTCTAATGTCAATTTGGATATCTAATTTTTTTTTTTTTTTTTTTTTAATGCTCTTTCCCTGTTTTCTCCTTTGAAAATAGTTTAGTAGATTAAGAAAAATCTATGTGGTACTTACATTCTGTTTTAATCCACATACAGCACAGCACTGACATCTTTTGCAACACCAGTTTTCAAGATTTTCTTCATATGGAATATCATCTTCTGGCAGGCAAAATGTATGATAAGGTTCACAGCAAAGAACACAAAATATTAACTGTAAGTAAAATGGTATTTCAGTATTTTTCTCAATTATAGCTTAAATGCAAAATATTATTCAGCAACAATTTAAATTCACTTTTATCTTTCATGTTGGGAAATAAAATTCATTGACAAGAACTTTAATGAGAAGTATAAATAAAATAGAATTTTAAAGTATGAAACATATTTCTTGTGATTTTAAGACATAATAATTATATCGTAAAATTACATAAAGAACTTTGGTGTAATTATGAAAATGTAGTTGAATTTTTAAGTGCAAATTTTTTTTATTTTAGATAAAAATTTTATTTTAGAAAAACTACGACTTGCAACTGTAAATATTTTATAAAATTTATCAATAGCTTTTTATCTTCTTAAACGTGACTTTTCAAAAATCTTGTTTTTAAATTTTATGTCAAAACTTAGTATGCATACTGACATAATTTAGATGTTGTGAAACAAGGAAAGAATCGCATTACTATAAATTCTAGTAGATTTTAATTTATTTTTACATCTAACACTTATTATGCATAAAAGATATGTGTTTGATTCCATTTAATTTTTTTACTTATTATCTATACTTATAATCACAGAAATCAGAATACTATATATGCTATGCGTTTCCACAAACAAAATTTAATGCAAGTTCTTTGCTCAACTAATTCAGACATTTCAAAAATCACCGGAATCAGTTTTAGAGCCTCACAAAGCCCAGCTTAACTCAAACACTAATGAATATTTTGACGACAAATTTCCCACAGATGCCAAGGACAGTGCTGGGGAAAAAAATAAAAAAAATTGACAGTCGCCTTGGGAATTTTAAATTGAAAATGGTCTTACTTCTTGGACCCAGTAGTAGAAGAAAAGATATCACAGACAATAAGGATCCCACATTAAAAATTGAAACTTTTTTGGGATTCTTTACCAAATAATTTTATATCAATGAAAAATTTGATGCAATTTAAATGATGTTTGGCTCTTTATATTTGTGAAAAATTTGTTTTTCCTCAATGAATTGACAGCTGTATGCTTTAAGCTAATGAATATGGAATATGAATCCAATAATAAAAAAACTGAAAATAAGCAACAGATTTTACATTAAACATACTTTTTATCAACTTCATTATATATACATATATCTATATTCATTAATAAAGAATATTTCCTAATATATATGTACTTTTCATTGTTCCTTGTTCACTAAAATATTCAGTGTAGAGGCACTGCTGGCTAGGTGCCATATGGTGCGATAATTAATGGTATCCTCCTATTGATTTAAATTTTTGCTCTTCATTTGTAAAAGTTAGAAGTTGTAAAACTAAAAGAAAATGCATAACTTTCTACAGAACTTTTAAAGTTAAAAACAAATAATTAAAAAAAAAAAAAAAAAAAACATATGAGTAGTGTTCAACTTGTCAAGTTTTTCTGTTAGCAAATTATTGGTAACCATTTTAAAACAACCTTTCCCTCCTCTCTTCCCAAGTAACACCACTAACTAGGCTAGTACTAAAAAATGAATAAAATTTTACCAATTTCTCAAAACAGTTCGCCATCATTGATCTGGACCTTCTAGTTAATACGTTACAAGCTATCAAATAAATTTTGAGTTTATTTTTATAAAATCTTTTGATTGCATACTTTTTCCTTTGTATTTCAGCTATGTTTCATTTTTCTTACTTTATAGAAAAAATTTAAATGGACAAAAGAACTAGACCTTTTCTTCTCCTGCACTGCCACATAAATAACATACACATGGAAGTGGCATCTGTTGAGAAGATATCAGAGCATATCCCTGAGAAGAAATCCTATCAAAATCATAATCTTCCTGTAAAATAAAAAAATATTAATTACTTTATCAACAAACAACGAATAATTTCAAAGCAGATGAAAATAAGTATGTCGCATATTTTTCTAAAAATTATTTCATACATTTTATAATATTTTATTAATTATATTTTAAAAATATATATTATTAGAAGTAGATTACATATTACTAGTAAAGAAGAGTAAGCTATGTTTCATTTTTATCAATTTATCAAAGTAAAAAGTTTCTTAAATGTTTCGATATGAAACCAGGACAGGAAAATCAAAAATATAAAATCTTTATTACAATATTTTCTTTAAATATATATACTTTTTAGAGCATGACATATTTATCATCAGAACTTTTATTGAAAATTAAAAGTGTTTTCAATCAATAAAAATAAATTATACCAACCCAGTAATCTGCATAAATATAGTGTTTCTTTTTTTTACTTTTTTCATCATCATCGTCACCGTCATCATCATCATCATCCTCGTTGCTTTCTTGGCCACCAGAACCAGCTGAACCATATTGATCCTAAATATGTTTAAAAATATAAATTTTTACAAAACTAAAAATGAAATATAACAGACTTTCAATTACTGATCTGCTTGATTGATAAAACACCTTACTTTCAACTGGATATAAGTCATAATTAAAACTAAAATTCACAGAATAAATTTAATTACACTATTTCTTTTATCTCCACCTCTCAACCTACACATGTACCTATTTCCTTATCTCAGAAAATGTAAATATTGCATAATAAAAGCAGAAACCAATCTTGTAACACAAATGAAGAATAAAAATTTCAACATTTTTTTATATTTTACTTATGGCAGTATAATAGTTTAAGATGGTATGCATATAAGATACATTCCAGATTATTGAGATACGAGATTACTGGGCCTCCACTGCAATAAAACAATATTTCCAGAAAAACTATATGTATGCAAGATTATTTTTTAAAACATATGTCGCTAAATAATTTTTAAATTAATATACAGAATGTTCATTAAGTATATTTCAGAACAATTCAACAATTTAAAAAAACACTCTTCTTACATTGGCACAGATAATACATAAAAATAATGCTTTTCATTATGTTCTATATACAATGATTTAATAAAATTACAATTATAATTTACAGTATAGAAAATATCAAAAAAATTCAAAAAAATGAGCATAATTCTTAAATACCTAAAAATAGATAAGAAAGGAAAAAATATGCAAAAAGTATTTCAAATGAAGACTTTTATAAGATGACAACTTTAATGTTTATTATATTATTTATCAGTATTAGTTACAGCTAATAAAGATTAACAATATCAAATAGCAGATTTAAAATAACTTGAGTTCTATTGTAAAAACTTTTTAACTGATTTTTGATAAATTAACATACAGCATATTGCACTATCATTTTAATAGTAACAAAAAAAATGTATGCATATGTAATATCAATGAAACCATACCTGTTCTTTACTATAATGTGGTTTTCTAGAGTCACTAGTTCCCTGCCTGGAGTTTTGATTTTTAGAACCTGTATTTGATGAATAAGACACACTGTCATCAGTATCACCAATTGAAGCCCCATATATCAAAGATGGAGCAAAGCTAGCATTTTTCAATTCTATGATACTTGAAGAATCATCATAGAAAATAGTATCACCAGTTTCTTTATACAGTGGTCCATCTATGACTTGATTACTATAAAGCATCCTTTGCTGTGGTGATGCAAAACTGCTAGTTACTAATTCATGAAGACTGGGAGAAGAAGAGGAATAACTTTCACCATTAAAACCCAATTCTTGAAAAATAGTATTAGTTACTATATTGTTATCAGTACATTCAGATTCTTGTAAAATCACAGGTTCAGAAACAATACTTTGCATGAAAGACACATTTGAGCAGCTATCAACTAAAACATTGTTGTGTGGAACAGTTATATTATCACTACTGCTGCTACTTGAGCTAGTGCTGGTACTACTATGGCTAGATGAGCTGCTACTACTACTTCCAGAACTGCCTGAGCTGGAGCTGCTAGAAGATGAACTGCAACTGGAACCACAGCTACTACCGTCGGGACTAGTTGGTGAACTAGAAGATGAAGAAAGAGACAGTCCAATGCCAGATGGACCATCACCTCCAAAGCTAGAATTCCCACCAGATGGTTTGCCTTTATCATTTTCATAGTGAGAAGGTTTAGAAGATTGATCTGGAACTGGCATAATGGGTCGTAAGCAACGCCGATGTCTGTACAAAAGTAAAGAACAATCAATTTAGGAGGAGGACAAAAATTCATTTATATAACTTCAAGCTAGTAATACATGATTACAACAAAAACACCAAACCACTATCAAAAACAGATGAAAGTGAGATCAAGTAAAAAATAAAGGATCAATACAAAAATTAATCTATGATAACATTAGATAAAGTATTTCAAAATACATAAAAGAAATGTTAAAATTAGAAATATAAATCTTTTAAATGTTAAAGTTGATAAATTTAAATTTCTAAGCAATAATTTAAATATTAGACATTAATATATTTCTCACAATTTTTATTAACTTTCAAGAATCTTATTAGTTCTTAACTACTTTAATAAAAAAATATTTCTTTATTATTGCAAATGTAATGTATTGAATTTTTCTTTTCACAATGATTTAAGAAATACTCAACTTAAATATATATATATATATATATTGTATTGTACAGTTGTTTTCAAAAGAACTTAAATAACATACAATTATTCATTGTGCTTGTTATAAAGTGTTGCTTAACAAAAAAAAAAAAAAAAAAAAAAAAAAAAAAAGAGTGTGAAAACAGGAATAGGTTCTATACAGAAACAATTTCAAAAAAGAATACAGTACTTGGAATATATAATATCAGTATACATACATGCAAGCTTGTTTAATTAGATTAGGTCCACCAAATTTTTCTTATCTCTGAAATAAAAAACAGAAAATATCTTAGTTATTTTATTTGGAAATAATAAAAATACTTTACTTATTTTAAAAATGCAAACAACTAAATCAAATATTTAACTGCTTTTTAACTTAAATAATTATTATTACTTACCATTTTCACAACCTGAGAGTCTTAAAACAAATTTTGTCTTTATGAATCTCCATTATAAGAAGTACACAAAAGTTACCAATATTTAAAAAATTCATATAAATTCAATAGGATATAGTTCATTTCTTGCACAAATCATTTTTTAAATGCATTAGGTTTATTTACACCTGTTTTCTTATATAATGAAAGTTTATAAAAATGTTTTCTGTAAAAATCACAATAGATTTCTTTTTATAGAGAAGAAACTAATAATTTTTTAAATTGTTAATACTATTCATTTTACTATTCTAAGCTTAAATGTACAAATACTACCAGGGAAAATCTTCTAACCCTTTGGTTATGATGATAAGCAAATGGAAGCATTTGATTTTCCCAGATTAGGAGATTGAGTTAAAACATGCAAAAGTTGGCACCTAATTAAAAATTGACAAAAACTATGAGACAGTAATCTCAATTCTTAATTTTTTTCTTACCAATATATTATTTACATATTTAAAATTTACTCACTTTATTTAACAATAGTTATAACCACACATAACAAGGGTTTTAAAGTGAGGGGGAAAACTCATATATGAGAAAAAAAGAAAATTTTCATCTATATTATAAGTGACTTTTTCTATGTTTCCACTTGGGCTAATGAAATCAAAAGCAGATAAAAGATTCTTAAATTGTCAGGTTAAAATTAAAAATAAGTGAAGGTTGAGTATGGATATCTGAGATTGTTGAATGATTGACGCAGAATTGTAAACAAAAGTCCACTAGCCATTTACTAGGTAAATAGTTTTTAAGCATTAGATTATATTTTTTAATCATCAAATTTTAATAAAAGGTACAGAAAAACTACTATTATGAATTTTTAAAAATATCAGAAAAAACGACATTTTATTCAAAATGTGTTCTGAAATAGAATCTTCATTAATTTTAAATTATTAAAAACGTACCACTTATGATGTCCCATTGTTTAGAAAAATGGCTAAAAACTGTTATTTTACAAGGGGGGACCCACACTTCAAATAAGTTATTATTTAGAGCAGGGGTCTCCAAAAATCCAGCCAGCCAGTATCATCAATCCGGCCCGCGACAGCGAATAGCTTATTGTTGCTGTAATAAGTTGGATAAAAAAGCAAAGAATGATAATAACTCGGTTTTATTTACTTGCTACGTAAAGCTTAATGACAAGCATAATATGCAGAAAATTTAACTTAAGCATAACAACTAACAAATAATTGAAATGAATCCCACTAAGATTACAAACTAGTAAACATGCCAAGGTTACCCCTCGGTAGTTATGTTGGGGTAGAGTACCGCATATGTAATATCGATGTTTGGAATGTATATATTCTGAATCAAACATACGATTTTTATTCTGAAAATTCCTCAGGAACGGAAAAGCTAAATTAACGCGAATGAAGCCGCAGGGTATCCACTTGTAAAAAAATACTAATGAGATTTATGTAATTATATTGATAATGGCAAAAATTAAATGGCCCTCGGTACTTACTGGTAAACAGTATGGCCCCAAGGCTGGAAAATTTGGAGACCCCTGATTTAAAGCCTCAACTAGCTAAGATTTACCCTTTGTGGGGAATTATGAAACTACATTAAAGTATGTAACCCCCCTTTTTTTTTTTAACAAATCATACATTAACATTTATAGAGCTTTTGGGAGTTCTTATAATGCTAAACTTTCAGCTAGTATGAGAAGATGAATTTTTATAAGCAAGTATTAATAAATATTACAATATTGCCTTATTTACAATTTTAACTTAAAGAATTACAGATTAATAATAAAAAAATTTAACAATGAACAAAGAAAGTATTAAAAAAATTACGAATAATAAACTCTACTTTAAACTATTTGGTACAAAAATTTTCATTCAGCATTCTTTTCATTTTTGGCATTTTACACTGTGAGAATATTCTTCGAAATCTTTCATAAGAAAATTATTTGTTGAATGCTAACCCTTGTATAATGCCTTTACTCTGAATAATGCAATGCATATCAATCTAATTTCTCTCATCAATATCCAAGGCAGCTTTATTAGAGCCAACCCATAAGACTTGTGAATTACAATAGAAAAACAAAATGTATAAGAAATTTTTCTTTAAAAATTAGCATTTCCATTTTTTTTTTTTTAATTGGTGGAATCAGAACACAACCAATATTTTCACAGTTGTGTGTGTAATTGGCATAAAGCTTATTGTATTTTACATTTTGCAATGAATAAATATTTATAAGTAACAAAAGTTCTGTATTTATTTTGTAACAGATTTTGAATGAAATTTCCTTTTCTGATAATTTTTAAATTAATAATAGTAGTAGTGTTTTTTTTTTTTTGCCCTTAATTAGTTGATAAGATGATAAATAAAAATATAATATGCATAAAAATTATTTATCTAGTAAATGGTTATAAAATTTTTTGTTTACTATTCTAGTTTATTCAACAATCTCTATCATCCATCCTCAACATGTTACCGCTTTTATGTTATGTAACAATTTAAGAAGCGTGTTTATTTTTTAATTTAAAGTAAAAAAAAAAAAAAAAAAAAAAAAATGAAATATTTAAACATTTTTCCAAAATTTCAGAAGATTTATTTCATTTTCTAACAAAAGAAAAAGCGCATTACTTACCTGATACTCTAAAGTTCATATTGCTTCTGCAAATGTTTCCCTTCATAGTCAATAAATACAGTTTTAATGTTCATAAAAAACAATTAAAGAATCGAGAAAGAAAGAAAAAAACTAAAAGATTGTTTTATTTACAACAAATTAGATGAGTTAACTAACATCTTATATAACTTACAAGCACAGGCACATTCTCCACAATCTTCAGCAAGACAACCTTCACATTGTTTGCAGCGCATTTTTCTAAATTTTCCAGTTCTTAAAGGTCTTCTAGATACCACTTTTGGAGATGTTTTCAATGAAGTTTTTACAGCACTTTTGTAAGAGAACTTTAAGGTCTTTTTCATTTCATTTTTGCTCCCAACTTTCAATGATTTTTTAAAAGAATGTTTATGTGAATGTTTCATAGATTTTTTCATGAGTAATTTTCTTCTTTTTTGTTCCTTATGTATAAGAACTGAAGATTTTTTCATCAAATCCATATGTACACTATTTTTAATTTTGAGATCTTTATGAGACTTCTTTTTCCCCATTTGTTTAATATCTTTTGAAGATGACTGCAAGGTTACAATTTCTGATGTTGTTGCAACTATAATATAAAATCATCAGTTATCATGTAAAAATGCCAGCAAAATACAACAAATTAATAAATTGGTTTTAACATTATATAACAAATAAAATAAATTTCAAAAATATAAATTTGCAGCATTACATGTATTATATATTGATAGAATTCAAGAATATAAACAATTTAAAAGGGAGAAGAAGGCAGGGGATAATTGTGTGGTAATTATATGTATATATATATTTGTTTCATCTTTAATTTGGTTCCTATAAAATTTTCAAACAAAATTTAGAAAAGGGGAGAAAAAAAAAAAAAGCATAGGCAATTTTATTTATTATAATAAAATAACAGGAATATTATATATATATATATATATATATATATATATATTGTTCCCATTTGTTCTATACATAAGAGCCCATTTATTTCCCAAAATGAATTTTTGCAGAACATTAATTTTTAAAAAATTATTTTAAAGAAAGTATAACAATTATTAAGATAACATTAAAAGCATTAAAATTTTTCTTACCTATTTCATTGTTGGTAACCTGTGTGACTTTTTCTTCTAAGGGAATAGTTTCAAGAATTTTTTGCTTTTCTTCCTGAGGCAATGCACTTAAATGAAATGATTCTTTAGATTCAGACAGATCAGGAAATGTTGCTCTAGGTAATCCTAATACAACAGCTGCCCTTCTACATACATGTTTTATTCTTGGTCCTCTAACTTGTCCATCTTCTGGATGTTCTGTAGGTTCTACATTTTCAACTAAAATTAAAATTTAAAAAATTTCGTTTTTCATAAACTTTTAAATCACCCAGAAATAAAATATTTTTAATGAGATGATGGACTATAATTATACATTTTAATCCATATTTAATCACAGGAATTCCCAAAATTTTACAAATTAAGAGCCAATATCAGGTCAAGGGCTTAATATATGTCCTAACCCAAATGTACAGTAAATATAAAACAAATATAAAAGTAAAAGGCAGAATAAGATTTATTTATTTATTAAAATTTTTTAGCAACAATCCTTTTATCAGCTCAAACCTAATAAACAAAATATAAAATTAATAACTATCTAAAATCTGCAAACAATATATTTGTTAGAGAACACTTATTTTTAAAAAAAAAGAGACAAAATTCTTTGTTATATAACAGTAATAGCCATAGCAAAGTTCAAAAGTCATAATAAAATATTTCTTGAATAGCTGAAAATTTTTTTATTATTATTTTTTCAATATCTAGCAACAATTAGAAACTCAAAATAGCACAAACAAGCAACAAATTATTTTTAATTTACATTTATCTGCAGATTTCACATATAATAAATACAGCACTTTTTATAATACATACTTTAAAGTATTTTCAAAGGATTTAATTCTTCATATTTAATAATAAAAAAAAAAAATTTACAAGATGAATTTTAGGCAATTATGACTGCAAAATTATATTTGATTTCACTTATTTTTTTATTACAACTCTACCTTCACTGATAATTGAAACTTTTATCTATTTATTATATCAATGTTTGCTGTTTACTACTTGATAATTGAAGCAGCATGAGAGAATTCCTGATAATATATTTTTGAGAAAAACTTAAGCACTATTATTATTATTATTATTATTTTAAAAGCAAGTTTCAAAACCAAAACACAGAAAGGAAAACAATTTATTACATATTAATAATGTCCATAAAAAATACTGAACACTGAAAAATTTAAATTATTAAAATAAATAATAATACATACACACACACACACACACACACAGAGAGAGAGAATATCTTTTTAAAGATTAAAAATGTTACCTAAAGAAAATTATTAAGAAGTTCTAAATTCTAATACCTATAATGAGAGGATTATGAGGAGGAGCATCTAAACGTGGCACATATTTTGAAAGTTGGTCCCTCAACACAGCTGAAACAGTAAATTTTTCCATACAGAGTTTTAACCAACATGCTTTACACCTAGAGTTCAGTAACTTACGAGATGCAGAATCTTTGTTTCTATCAATAGAGCAATTACCTAGAAAAATTTATAATTGTAAGAATAAACTTTTTCAAAAAACATTTTATGAATTCTAATCACATATAATACAAGTTTATGAATATGAAGAAAATTCTAATTAAGATTAAGTAGTTTTTAGAAATAATTATCAAAATTTTCTATATTATGTAAAAAAAGTTCTTAGTACAAATTAAAAAAAAAAAAAAAAATCTTTATATTTTCTTGATAAAATTTTTTAAATAGACTACACTACTTAGGGTTGCCAAACCACCTTCCATAAGATAATAAACACAATGTTTGATATGAGAAAAAAATAATTTAATAATTAAAATAATATTTAAAATTAACATTTTTTTACTTAAATATTAATATATTTTAATATCTAAAAAAAAACAATAGTGGTGAAAATATATAATCTTAACTTATTTCACAATTTCCTGGTGTCTATATTAGTATAACTTTATACTCATTCTTAATACAAAAGCTTCCCTTTGTGTGACAAAAACTGTTCAAAATATTTCATATAAATTGAACTTCATGAATTATTTCACATCAAAAGAAAATTTTAAAAATAATTTACATTTGAAATGAAAAATATCGAACATTAGATCCAGTTGTTGAATCAAATTACGATGCTTTCGTAAGAAATGAACTTCATTTCAGATAGGCTAATAGTATCGATCTAAACAAATAACTAGAAGGTACTGCATCTGTTCAATATGGAGAGTGGAATAACACCGACCAGTTTTGTCTTTTTAAGTATTCTATAATCAGTTGAGCAGCATATAGAAAACCAAGGTGAAAATTAATTTGTTGTATCTATTCTCCCCATTTCATGCTCTATATCTCGCTTCTAAAACATAATTGTCGTTTGGTATCATCATAACTGGCTCAACAGCCCGTTGTGGACCTTGACCTTCTTTAAAAGATTCAGCCAGGCTGTTCTCCTCTTGGTCGTGACCTCCAGTTTTTGATCTTAATAACATTAAAATCAGAGTCTAAACAGTCGACCCATCTCTTTTACGGTTTTCCCTTTGTTGTTTCCGGGGTTACATTAAAACCTTTAAAGCAGCTCAATCACTTTCCATTCTCATGAGATGATCAACACCATCTCATTCTGTTCAGTTTAATAAATTTTAGAACGTCACTATCTCTAAAAAGTTTGTAAAGTTCCAAATTGTATCTTCTTCGCCAATATCTATTGTCATTGATACCACCAAAAATAGTTCGTAGCACTTTTCTTTCAAAGACTGCCAACATTTTCTCTTCTCATGCTGTTAGTGACCATGTTTCAGATGCATATGTTAATACTGGTCTTATGAGAGTTTTATACAGTAAAATTTTAGTTCTTCTTTTAATCAGGTGGGATCTTAATTGGCTTCCAAGACCAAATAGGCAGCGATTGGCAGCAATAATGTTGTTGGTATACAACACCAATATTAGTTTCAAATGATTTCAGCAACTCATCAATCTTGATAGAATTAATATTTCGCTTCAGCTGTGATGGACCTGCTTCAACCAAGAATTGTTAAGATTCTCATAACATATCTATTTTCTATTACCATCAACAATCTTATGCAAAAACCTTTTTGTCCATCAAGCAGCATTTTACAAATGTATTTTCAGCATTCAAGGTCACTTCTTTTAATTTATGTGGTAGGTAGGCATCTTTAAATGTTGTGAAATAAATTCATGAGTAGTATTTAATGTAGCAGCCAATTCTGATTTTTTAAGATGTATCTTCATTGAGCAATGCTTTTAATTTTGCATCTTTAAATATATATATATGATTTTCCATGCTCTTTATGCTTCTCAATTTTTTTAAAATACCGAAACCATTCTTTACAATTTGTATTTGATGGAGCATGATTACCAAAAATTTTTGCAAACAAATGATATATTTCTAAGCTACTTTCTCTGAATAAAATAATATTATAAAAACTTCCTGTAAATAACATTTGTTTGGAATAAAATTTGATATTTTTAATTAAGTAAAAGTAATACTTGCTCAGGCTTATAATACTAAAACTGAAAGCTTATGGTTACACAAGTGTTAGCTCATTTAACAAATACAAGTGGCAACAGTAACAACATTTGTAAAATAAAAGGATGGAATCATATTTGTACACCTGAAAAATATAATATACAATAAATTTAATTAATAAAATTTACAAACACATATTTTCTTCACACATATATTTATATATAAATTATTTCGCTTTGGCCATTTCATCCCGCTCATAAAATAAATGGAACATATAAAGTGAAAAAATAATAAATTATCAACATTTTCATAACAATTCTTTACAATTTTAAAAAGTTATTCAACTTCACATCAACAATGTATTTCAAGCTAAATTTTGAAGGAAAGGAAAATTCTGCAAAATAATAACAATGACAAGCACTGTTTCATGTAGTTCACCATAAAATTAAAAACAAAAATTACCATCTTTGGTACAAAAATACTGTTTGGGAGATTTGGCAAAGGTATCAAAAAATCTACTGCATGCTCCACAGGATGCTTCATTGTGAAGTTTTTCTCCATGCACATATAATTTTGAAAAGCCACACACAACACATCCAAAAGCAGTTTCACATGCATTAGTAGGAAGAACACCTAAATAATACAGTAAAAAAAATATTTTTTTTAATACACTCATTTACTTCAGAATCAAAATTAAAAATTTATAACGATAATTAAAACTACTAATTTGATCACATTAAAAATGGTTCGATATTTTTTGAATAACATAACAAAAATGCCAAGGATCCAATATTTAATGAATTATCTCATTTAAGAAATATATAATTTTAGAACTAATTTTTCACCAATTCATAGGAATTTATAACACGTTGATTATTTTTCAATAGTCTTTTAGTTGTGATTTCAGATTAATATCTCAACTGAAATAAAAATTCATTTTACTATAAGAAAGTTAAATATAAAAATTCTAGTGTTGATTGTATTGGTGAAAATTTTATCATTTTCAAATAATGTTGCTTTTAACTTTTGACAAGATTAATTAAACTAATGCATAGTCACAAATTTAAGGTGTTTTTTGGTACTTATGTATTAACGGTACCTTGGCGACAGTTGAACCAATAAAGAGCACACGCGCCAACCGCAGCTACAGTTTGGCGGTTTTTAAGTGGCACCAATCTATTCCGTTGGTTTGGTAACCTTAGTAGCTATTAGATTGGCGACACTTAAAACTGCCAAGTCTGTCACCAAGGTACCGTTAATACGCAAAGTACCGTATCTTTTTTAAATTTATATAGAAATAAAATTGTCTCCCAGATCAATTTTTAAATTATATTTCTCAATGGTAAAAAACTTGCCGATATACAACAATTTAAAATAGAAAAATATGTAATATAAGGAATAATTATACAGCTGAGAGGTTACTGTGCATCAAGTATCAGAATTAGATATCTGATTTTTTCCCCCTCTTAAAAATTGTCATTAACTACTTGCTTAAAAATGATTTGAACTTTGAGATTTAATTAATAATTAACAACATTTAAAAATCCTCCTCAATTAATTATTGTGAATAATAAATAAAATGATTTATATCAGAATAATAATATTTTATAAGAGCAATCATGTTTAGAAACACAATGTTTATTTTTATTTGTTGATATTATTAATTTAGTTACTTCTGCCCAGTAACAGCTAATAAAAAAATATAATAGATTTGAAAAATCTTATAGAATCACATTTAACATTCTAGGTGAGAGAAAAGAAAAAAAATTATAAATTTTGCTGTTAATAAATGAAACAACTAAAAATGTAAAAAATTTATAAAATTTTATTTTTTAAATTTATATATATATTTTGAAGATCAGTTAAAGTTGACACTTATGCTATTCAACACTCTCTAATTCAGTTTTAACACTGTTTATTGCCAATGATTTAATAAATTCTAAATTTATAATTGAGTTACTTTCCTACAACAATTAAAAACATAATTGCACATTGAGAATTATAATTGCTATAATAGTCAATTAAAATATATATCACATGTCATAATGGAACTTTTATTACAAATCATGCAATGCCATTGATTAGTAGACATCCTATTATCCTGCTGATTAGTAGACATCTTATTATCCTACTGATTAGTAGGCATCCTAAGTAAGAAAGCATTTTCTCCCATAACAATACAATTTATAGCAATTTAACATTCTTAAATTCTATAAATAAGTATTCTTAATGTGTATATCACAAATACTATATTTTACATTACACTTAGTGACAAACTCACAAAATTTGAAAAAGCTTTTTACTAACAAATTCTGAAAGAATTATCACATATTTGTTCTTAAGTCTAAGTCATTTATATTAATGCAAATCTGCCACCTTTAACTAATTAATAATTATCAATATTAAAATAATATACTTTAATTTTTTTTTTTTAGAAAAGTTTGTTTCTCTAGTTTGTTTTAAAATGTCAAAACATACAAAATACTAAATTTTTAGCAGATATTCTTTTTAGTTAAAAAATTACTTAAGATAAAAATTAATAATATTGAAGAGATGAACTGATATGAAAACTATGAAATTATAGGTATTGGATGCAGATGTCTCAGCATTTTTGTTTGGTTTATAAACTAAAACTGTAATATACAGATAAGACTTCATAAAAACAAAAATCTTACAAGACAAATTTTTTGAAGGCACATCACTTTGATTAACTATGGGAAGTTTAGGTACGGCACTGGCTGTTTTTTCAGAAAATCCTGGCTTATTTTTCACATCTTTATTCTTCACATCATCATTAGATAATGGAAAATCTTTATTAGATTTTCGTGCCCGTAAATTTAAATTTTTCTTCTTTAATTGCAATCTAGCTTTTCGAATTATATTTTTAGTTCTCTTTTGGGTAGACGTTCGCTGTTGGTGCTCATTCTTCCATTGAGCTGCCGAGTCAAATTTAGATGGCATTTTTGCAGATGAATGAAGTGAAGATTCCTTTAAACGACCTTCCCATTGAGATTTGAGCAATTTTTCAATCTTAGCTGCTACTTTTTCTAATTTATCTTCCGGTTTTCTATCATCATCCATATCATCTGAACTTTCTGCTTTTTCTGGTTCACTTTTAACACTATGAGAAGCACTTTTTTTAAAACTTTCTAAAATTTTAAAAGGCCTATCCTTGGGTTTTTGTGCCATTTTCTCAGCATACTTACTAACCATGTCTGGCATGATAATATCTTTAAAAGACCCGGATGATGCACCAGTACCTGAACTATCATCATTTTTTTTTAGTCCAAAAGGATATTCATAATTCATTTCGGATAACTTCATCTGAACTTTAAGACTTGGTTTCCACTGTCTTTTTCCTTCTATAACAAGAGGTCTGTCTAAAAGACCTATTTTCTTTTGGTATTTTTTTGAGTATCTAGAATCTTCTATCTGAGTATCTTCAGGACTACTTCCCCCATCCATAGCTGATATTGTTTCTGAGCTGCCACTAAGTGAAGATCTTGAACAATGACTGTCTTCATCTTGCATTTTACGTCCACACAGATCATATTCATCAATATATCTCTTACGTGGAATAATTTTTCTAGAAGACCGAGCACTCATAGATGGTAAAATAAATCTTTTATGACCAGAAAAAGAACGCTTTAATTTTGGTTTCAATATTCTTCGTTCAACATTTACAGAGTTATTATTTTCAAAATTCAAAACATTTTGAGCAATTGAATGTTCTGACCGGGATGACTTTTTTCTCATTTTATTTTCAATACTTTCATCTTTCTCAATGGTAGGTATTTTTTTTCTCATACTAGTCTGATAAATATAATGTTTTCGAAATTTTTTCTGCAAAGTTGGTTGCATGTTTTTTCTACGACCACGACGAGATTTTCCTTGATGTTTTGCTTTTTCTAAAAGATGCCTAACAAGTGAATTTTTTTTTAGCATTTTATTACCAGAAGATAAATTAGAATCAGTTAGGATATTACTTTTTGATTTATTTAGATTTTTATATACAGTACTCATTTGTTCCATGGATGGCTGTGTCTTAAGCCTTGTCTCACTTTGTGAACTTTGTCTACCACTGAGCTTTGGCTTAGAACATTGAGAAGCTCTGTCATTACATACAGTATCACTCGACACATTTGATTTCAGACCATCTTTAATCATTTTATCATATGATTTCCTTACAATATTCCTCATACCCCTTTCTTGACGAATTGAAAATGTAGAAGTATCAGAATCTGATGAAGAACACAACTTATCAATTTCAGATGTTGCAGGAGAAGATAATCCATTGCTAGATTCAAATAATCGTTGTATAGCTTCTTTTTGTTTTGATTTTTGGGCAACGGAAGCTTCGGCCTGGGCAATATCTTCTACAGAGAAACCTTCAAAGTCCTCTTCCTATAAAAGAAAAGTCAAATTTTGGAACATATAAGTTTACATTAATGTTTGAATAAATCACCAATTTATTGGCTTTTGGAATTAATTTCCTTTAAAATATTTTGTGACATACTATTAAAAATGTTTAAGGTATCACATGTTTAAATTTAGATGTTTTTCTATTCAATTAAACAATAGATGCTAAATACTATATTATTAAACATATTCAAACAAAAAAATTAACATTATTAAACAGATTAGTTGATAAGTTTTTAAAATAAATATTGTGATTACTTTATACATGATGAAATTACTATTTTATTTCTTGCAATTTTTTTCAACTCTCTACATAAAAGAAATATTTAATACATTTAAAAATTTCTACTCACTACTATAATATTTATAAATACTGCAAGCAAAAAAATCTCTTAAAATCTATCTCGTATAAAAACTATACACAATCTAACAAATTAGATTAAAAGAATAAATTCCAAATCATGTTTCAAGATTGAAATAACTTAAATTATAACTGCATAGAATGAAACAAAACATTAGTGGTAATTTTTTATGCACTTGAGCACTCTTAAAGTAAAACCATTTAATACCTTTAAATAAATTATAAAATAAAATGAAGCCATGATTTGCACCTAAGGTCACACCCAGATTATGAAACATTTGGCCAATTGTTTGTTTGTTCACAAGATAGAAGTTCAAGCTCAAAAAGCAATTTCATTATGAAACCTTTTTCATAGTAATAAAAAAAAAAAAAAAAAGCATCTGCTATCTTTCAACAGGTCATGAATCATTCAATGCATGGCTAAAAATTCACACTACGCCAAGCAATGAGCCTTCTCTGAATATTGAAAACAAAATCATGTCATTTTGATATATGTTCACATAGCAGCCTAGTACAAAAGAAAAAAAGGGGGCACATTGGGAGGCCTTAAAAACTTTTGCGTTTTCAAATTTCAATTTATTACTTGAAAAGTTTTTCAATTCAAAGCCTACACTGTTGATAATCTTTTAAGATTAACAATTTTAAAAAACAAAAATAAGTAAATCACAACGCCTGAAAAATGTCTGTCTCCCTGTGCCAGAGCAACCATCTTTGAATTTTTAATTATAATTATTAAAATTAAAAGTATATTAATGAAATGGCTATTAATCAAAAGATAAATGCAGGATTGAAACTATTATTGAAATAATTATTCAAATATTTGCACTTATATTTATTGAATATCATTACCACAGAAGTTTAAATTTTATTTACATAACTTCACTGACATCTTCCAATTTATGGGAAAATAAAGTATCCTGTTTTATTTTTTTTTCTTAGAAATGACATTCATATTTTCTACTTTTTCAATTTGAATAATATAATGTACAGGTTTATGAGCAGCAGATTTTTTAACAAAAACATTTAATATGAAATAAATATATTCAACTTCATTCACTATTGGGTTGAACAACTTCAGTTTTTGGCATCCATCAATGCTGTTATATAATTCTTATTTTAATATGAATATTTGAATTAAAATTTACATTTCTCCCAAACCCATTAGCAGAATCAATTATTAATCTATGCACAAAATAAAACTCTAATATACCGACTATACTTTTATGAGAAGAGAATGAGTTACACTGGGATTTTTCATGTAAGTGTCCCAATATACCCCATTAGATAACTTTTTAAATAAATACTTATAATTAATAACATATTTATAAAAACATGGTACTGTTCTCAAATTAATTATTTTTTTCTCTTTAAATGAAATATCTGCATTTATAGAATTAAGAAAAATTAGATTTATATAAACTATCGGCTTATTTTGCTTCTAAGTAACAGTTTTTATGAAACAAAAGTAGAAAATAAGAAATATGCCTTATAGGAGGCATTTATACTTGAGGATAACCTATGTTAATTTACAATATGCTACACAAGTCTCAATAATCAAAAGTTGTTGCTCTGATTTGCCGAGAATAAATTCATATGCTATGTATGTCACTGTAAAAAATACTGAGTTTTAGTTACATTCTTGGTTTACTTATTATTTTAAACTTATTTCGGGAATAAGTTGAGGTTTCCTTCACCAAGAAACGAAAGCCTGCTATTAGAATGTAGTGGGAATGATTACAACTATAAGAAATCAAAAGGGAAGAGAGTTGACCAAAAATTTGATTACCAAAATGAAATTTTTTTTTGTATTGATTAACTATAATTTTATGTACTGAGTTTTATTGAACTCATGACTATAAAAGTCTGTACAATAACAAAGTATTTTTCACAAATTTATAGTATTTGCCTAAACTTTAAAATTATTCTACTCTAAATTTACTAACAAAATATATATATCCTATAAAAGTAATCATACTAAATTAACAGGAACTAAGCCGTTATAAAATAGCTTATGACAACAAAATTAAAATTTTAATCAAAAAGATGTCAAAAATAAAAATAAACATAATAACATGTAATACGTTAAATCTTTTTGTATTTAAAAACAAAGTTTCTTTCATTGCTGATCTTAGTTTTTTTTTTTTTTATAAGCCTTCATGCTGAAAAAGTCTTTCAACACTCACTTCAGTTGCAGATAAACTGTTACTGTCTTTACTAGGTCAATTTATTGAAGGATACAATTAAATTGCCTCTTTAACACTTAATTCTACCCTTCTGTTAATATTATCTCTATTCCCAAAAACATTCTCAACATATGATCTAAAGTCCTCCAAAGAAGTGTTTTCTGCTCAATTTTTATTAGAAACCTTTCAGTATTTCTTCATTATCATGTTTGTCATTCAAAATTAACACATGTTTAAACAAACATGAGTGCTATGCTATGACTAGGACTTGTAAGACAAAAATATACAGAATATTTTAATTTGGTAACTTCCATTTCAATTATATCACAATCTTTTGCTGATTCATTCAAAATAAATGATACATTTCAATTTTGCAATTACTGCACCTATCATTCTATATAATTTTCAAAACAGCAACACCAATTAGATTTGAAACAACACTGAACTGTCCTGAATTAAACTTTTCTAACTATTTTAATTTCAGGAAAACAAAATACAATGATTTTCATAGTACTTAATAGAGGCCTTTCTTTCTTATGAAATTTATATTTTTCAAATCTACAAAATCAGTAAATTTAAGAAAATTCAGTAGTTCTACAATTAGTAAGAAACAAATAATAAGCTCATAAACAATAAGAAACAAATGGATGTTGTTAAAGCAAAATTAAGTATCATGGCACTATTTCTCCCTTGATCCCAAATTTAGGTTGTTGTTATTATTATTTAAAAAAATATATATTATAACTAGCCAAGCATTTGTTACAATGAGAGAATAATTAAATTTACAATGGAAAAATAATTAAATTTAGAATAACAATAATTGAATAATATTAATCATTTTTTGAAATTTTATTCAACATACTTTTTCTATCATAAACTTGTGTAATTTTAAGAACTATATTTACTATATTCTGATATATTTACTGTATTCTTATATATAGAACTATATTCTGGATGAAATGAAATACGGAATATAATGTTTACATGCTATTTTACAATGCACTCTTTTTAAAATTCATTATCAAAGCCATAAGGGTCATTACATAAGGCGTCAATGTTCACTTTTTGGTTGGAATTTAGGATATTTAATTGGAATTTGAAATATTAATTACATTTAAGTAAAATGTAGATGAAAAATAAATTGAGTTTACAAAAAACTATATTTATAAATAATTGTATTCCGTCAGTTTTTATTTAATGAACTTTGTATTGATTTATCAGACACATTTATTTTAATTTAATTAGAAAAACCATCCTTTTTAAGTAAGAAAATTTAACAAAGATGCTACACTAAACCAAAAAATCTTACATAGTTTACACAATTTGTTAATAAATCACTAAAAATAATAAGACCCTTATATCAAGTTTAATCATTTTCATAATTATGAAAATGGAAATTAGTTTTTGAACATAACATGGCAAATTAAAAGAAAATCAACAATATCAATGAAAGAAAATCTATCAGAGTACAATTAAAAGAAATTTCAAGGTAATTTTTATAATCCAATATCTAAACAGAATGAGTGAAAAATATTTTGTCATAATAATTTCTTTCTACGCATACAGAAGAGCTTTGGCTAATATAATTCAAAGTACAATTGATCTGAATGATGTTAACAATTAGCAGAAATATTTAAGACTGGATGAAAAAATTTGACATCAAAGTATCTCTACAAATATTATAAGTATAAATCATCAGCTGAATAATGGAGAAATGATGCAAAATAAAGATTGATGATCATTGTAAAAAAAAAAAAAAAAACTTAACTATAATATTTTAAGTAGTTTATTTCCGAGGAACAAATGTCAAAAAAAATCCCATAGCTTATAAAATACCATCTTGTCTAGCTAATGAATTCTGGTTGAAATGAAATACTGAATTTAATGCTTACATGAAATTTTACAATGTAATTTTAAAATATACTTAATTTCTTATGTATTTTACAAATTTAAAACTATATTTATAACATAAATAAATCATGATAAACATTTAATGTTTTGAGTTAATATTTAAGCATATAATTTCAAATTCAATTTTATTACCTTGAAAATGTAAGATAGTTTTAACAAAAGAAATACTTGTCTAACTTTTATTTATTGAATTTCTTTTTTGTCTTAGGATACATGTCATTAGTATGTATGTCATTTATAAAATTAAAAAGCAGTTTTCAGAATAAGTAAATTGGATAGCTTAATATACAATGCACCAAGAGATTTCTTCAGTTTTATTCCCAAGAAAATATGATTGCAAATTTTTTAGTTTTAATGATTAATCTCTTATATAGAAGGATACACTGAACTTATATAGCTTTTTGAGAAATTGATGCTAATGCTGTGCATGGAATATTTGGAAAACAATAAGAAACACTATAGGACAATTGTAAACAATATAACCATCTTGATCATTTATAAGTTTTTACTGAACGGATTACAAATGCGGATAATTTTATTACTAAATTTTAAAGCGAAGCAAGTTTATATTTATTTCTGTTAACAGAAACATGGAAAATGACAACGAAAATTTCGATATAGGCTATTTGGTAAATTGTAGTAATGGTAACTTAGTTATTTTCAAATGACGTTTTCCGTAATTCTTTTAAAATTAGTAATCGTAGCAATACATAAATGAAATTATCATTTTAAATATAAATATTCACTTATATATTAGTAAAAAAAACTTTACTTACCTCATCAGAGTATCCAAATAAATCGTAGAAAAGTTTTAAGCCTAGTTCAAACTTGTGAAATGCTGGATTACATATATCGTTATTAAACTTTATATCATCATAAACATATTTTACGTAGTTTTTTCCAATTCTTTGCCCAGGCCGTCCTGGAAAGCGTAGGCGCGCCATTTTGATGATCAAAGCATAACATCTGAATATGGCATCGAAATGATTCAAGGTTACCCTTCTTTTAGCGCTCTTTATAACTGAACGGCGTTTATACAAGCGGACATCTTTAAAATACATAGAGAATGTCGATCAGAAAATTTATACAATAGAAATATTGACAGTTAATATGTTTCCTGCGACGGATGATATCGTACCGCAACAGGCGCGAAATTTAACATCAAGTTGCGCACTATTGTAATCCATGATTGAATTTACAATCGATTATTGGAAATATAACGATTACGATTACGATTTTTTTTAAAATTTAACTGTTTAACAATAAGTGAAAATTGTAAGTGTAAAATTAATTTCCTATTGATAATAAATTAGACGGCGAAGAAATTATTACGTTAAGGGAACCAAATTTTAATTTAACGTCATATGAAGTTTGTTATTTTTAAACTTTTATATCCTTATTATAAATAACCAATTTTAAAACTCTAATGCGACATTTTTAAAAAAATTTGTTATATAGATTCATATATAATTTAAAAAAAGATAAAGGTTATAAAATATTTCTATTACTACTACTATTACTAAGTTGAATAAAGAGGTCGAGTGCCTGAATGCGAAGTGTTCGTCTACTCAATGGCATGTGATGGAAGTAGGAAAAAAAGTCACGATGAATAGATAAAAGTAATCGTATGAATTGAGAAAAGAAAGAAAAAAAAAAATGTAAAACATTGGTGAAGAAGTAAGATGAAATTTATGATCAGTAAAGAGCACAGAACGATGGAGCGAAAAGCAGAAAAAATATAATTTAAACAACAAGGGAGTGTATATAAAAAGAATACAATCAAGGAAAAAAAAAGTAAAAGGAGTAAAATGAAATAAATTATAACGATCAAAAGGGCTTATTTAGGAAGCCAAGGTCAAAGGAGAGAAAAAGTAAATTGCAGAAGATCGAGCCGTTACTGTCAGTTTGCTTAGGTAATAAATCTTACAGAGCAGTAAAGAATATGCGTTGAAGTAAAATTCTAAAAAGCGATTGGGGAAAGAAAGGGTTGGGGGATAAACCACTGGAATAAAAATTAAATGACAAACATCTCTAAATTGTGGATACAGAAGAAAACTGTAGGTATAGAAAGAAAAATTTTAAAGAAAGAGACGATAATAATGCATTTAAAAATGCAAATAATAATAATAAATAAATGTTTTCAAAATTCCATTTAAAAATACAATATTAGTATTTTGAGACTAATTGAACACTCAGTTTTGTAAATTCAATAATAGTTAAAAGCAAAAACCAATTTAAACATTAAAGCAAGATCATAATTTTTAGAAATCCCTTACACAATATAAGGTGTCAAACGTCGGGGAAATTTTTATTGCTTCATTCAAGATAAAGTTTATAGTAATTTTTAAGCAGAATACCTGGAGAAAGATTTCTCCTTACTTTCTGTTCATAAAATTTAAAAAAAAAAAAAAGGCATAATCAATTTTGCATGATCGGATGAATAACTACGCCTTTTTGCATTTCAAACAATCATTAAAATTAAAGAAAAAATGAAATAGAATGTAAAAAAAAAAAAAGCTATTATACATTACTGAATTTTTTCAATAGTGAAAAAAATAACACCATAATCAGGGCCGGATTTTCCTATAGGCTAACTATGCTTCAGCCTAGGGCCTAAAGATCAAGAAGGGCCTGCATTCGAATTATTAGCAAAATTAGAATTACACTATTCTAAAACAGTAAGCACTAAAACACTTCTACACATATGACTAATAAACAAACATAAAAATGTATTGAGAATAAATGTCCAAATAAGTGTTCTCGACATTTTTTTTATTTTTATCCGTGCCACATTTTTTTTGTAAAGATTAGTACCAATCACAACATGTTTCCTTTAATATAATAATATAGATCACAGTAATGATGTATTTTATTATTTCTCATGCAATTTACAAACTTAAAAATGGGAGGGGAAAGGCCTCATAAGTGAAATAGCCTATTGCCTCTTTTCATCTATATCCTACCCTGGCCATAATATTTCGTAAAACATTGCAAGAACTCCCAGTGAAGAACTAATTCCGTATGATGAACCAATCGAACACATCGATAATTAACATTCTATATTCTCATAAGCTTCTAGTAAAAGCATGACATTGGAGGGGGAAAAAAGGGGTATGGAATAATTATTGCAACTTAAATTAAACTCTTTCAGAGATTAATTAAAAAAATTAAAATAATAATTACAAATACTGTGTGAAGACGAAATGCTGTAATAAAAGATTAACTATCTCCAAAAATTGTAATTTTACATGTAATGGTTTAACTTGAAATGTTCAAAAGTAGCTAATTCGTAACAGTTATGTAAAATGTAGCAATTATTTTCATTTTAGTCCCTATCAAGAAGAGATGCTGAATACAATTATCTATTATTAATTATTTATTATTTATAACTGCCCCACTATAAAGAATTATTTTATTTTTAATGCATTTTTTCACTTTCTAAATTTAAATAATTTGTTTTGCAAATTTTAAATAAAGTTTGGGCCTATATAGTCTTCAAATGTTTAGTTATTCCAGAACTAATTTATTATTTTTTTTTTTTTTGTAAATAAATTGTTTTATAAAAAGTAAAATTAATAATAGAAAAATAATATTAAAAAAAAAAAAAAAGAAAATTTAATCGTTTAAAAGCTAAAAATGTTGCATTTGTTTAAAATGTCAATAATGGATACAGAATTTGAAATTTATTAATCAAAGTTATATTGAAGAAAATTAATGAACTGGCACAAAGTATTTGCGGAATTATATAAGATCGTTGATACTACAAGATATGGTGTTTCTATTTATGATTCTGAAACTTAAACTGATGTTCATTTCGCGAAAAAGAGAATATTGATTACGTGACAATAATTTTCTCCAGCTTTTTTTACTGAAAAATCAAATTCTTCCGAAGAAATATAGTTAAGTAACTTTTCATGAACGATTCTTTTCAGAACAAAATGGGGAGGTTGACATCAATAAGAAAAATCTTATTTTTCAACTCAATTCGTTTAAAGTTCGTAGTTAATTCGTTTAAAAAAATGCAATCAATTTATTTGTCTTATTACGATTTATTCATTTTATATTGAATGAAAATTCAATTTAGTTCTTCGCAGTCAGTTATAGCTATTTTTAAGTTGTTTATAAAAAAATCTAATTTGATAATAATAATAGACTTTGTACTTAAAAAGAACATACCTAAAACAGACATGAACGATATACTTTTTTAGGGTACATTTGTGACCATCAAATGAAGTTATAAGAAATCTAATGATTTGCTGCAGGTCATTGTTTAATGAAAGTTTTCTTTAAAATAATAAAAAAAATAAACTCTGTTTAATAGAATCCTTTTATTTTCAAACGTACATAAAATATGTAATAACATTCAATAATCTGTATTTAAAGAGAAGAAAAACCTGTTATGTTGTCTATTTTTCAAAAATTTTAATAGTTTATAATAACATTAACATTTTATAAATGCTCTTTATCAACAAATAAATTACATAAGTTCTGCCATAAAATTATTTCTTAAATCTTATATTACTTATCTACACAGACATCTTACATCAACAAGAATTATAATATTATTATAATCAATTAAATTTTAAAAATAGAATGGATTATTTTTACACAATAATAAATACAGAATTTCTGTTTAATAATCATTATCTAATTTGTTACTATTGGATTCAAAATTGATCTTTTTAATTTTTAAAGGGAACTATTTTTAATGTTTTTGACCTTGAAATCAATAATTTTACTTTATTTAAGGATATCACAGAATTATTACAAAAATAAACAAAGAAATGAATATGTGTATCTGTATATATATATGCAATCTTAAAAAATATAGAATTCCAAACAGTTTTCTTTTCTTGGACAATTTCATTTTCACTTAGAATAAAATTGTTTTGACGATGTTTAAGAACAATTTCACATTATTTAATTTTATAATTATTAGCTCGTGTAAGAAAATTAAAAATATTATGTATAAAAAAAGCTCGTGAAAGAAATTTAAAAAAAAAATTTCAAAGTGGTCAAAGAGGCCACGGACTCCTCTCAACAAAACAATACCCATAATTTTATGTGCAATAAGTTACATCATAGATTAGAACACAGCAGTATACACACAATATACAGTACGATACATCCCTTTTTATAGCATGACACGGAACACGTTTTTTTTTTTTTTTTTTAAATGGTAGCCCTATTGCTCACTGCTCGTTTGCGCGGGAAGGAAGATGTAAGATCTTTCTTTCTTGCTCTTTCTCTATCCATTTGCATCTGCCAAATGTACATATTTATTTCTAAAATGCATTTAATTTTGTTATCTTCTATATGTTACGAAATCCTATTTTAGTCAATTTAACAATTATATATTATTTATCAATTATTGTTTTATCTTGAGGCATCGCTCAAATATTGTCCTGTGCATTAAGCATACCGTTTATACCTATTATTTTAAGAGATATGAGAGTATTTTTGAAATAGTATTAATTTTCGGCTGTTCTCTTATTTTTTAAAATCTTTTATTCTTTTGTTGTAAACTTGTTTAATACTGATTTTCTTTGCTTCTTTTTTAATTATTTGGTACCCAGCAGATGAGCGCTATGTACTCAAGAGTTCTACTCGCCCATCCAATTTAGTGGTACAAGAAGCTTCGGCTAGAGAAAGGTATCAGAGGGTAATTCAAGTTGGAAAACAATGGAGAAGTAAAAGAAAAGGAATTTGTTGAACATATGAACTCCTTAGTGCTCGAGAATTAAGTAGACGTTTTCGTTGAGGTTTCCCATTGTTTTAAGAGCGATGAGAGCAAATCTAAAGCTTTTAAGTAAGACGATACTGTTGATGCCACTTGATTTAATAGATTTAGAATAAGAGGAGTTATTAAGAAGAATTCAGAATCTATGGGGGTGAAGAGTTAGTTTTATTTGCAGTGGTAGCTGCAAATAAAACTAACTCTTCAGTAAAACTAAACTTCTAAACTTCAGTCAAACTAAACTTCTAACTCTTAGCTCTTCGTAGCTGCTGAGAAGTTAGATTGGGGTTTTTTGCAGTTGAGGCTAATGATTGATTGATTTTATTATTATTATTTTTTTGGCTTATTAGCTACTTGAAGAGATTTAGAATTTTTGGGGGTAGCGAAATATGCATAGTTTGATTTTTCTTGAGGTAGAAAGGATTTTTGCGACAGTTAGCCTTATATAACTTGAACAGTGACTGTAGTTCCAGTTTCATCAAATAGATGACGCTGTAGATTATTTATTAACTTATCAACATTTATTAAAGGATGTATACACCGGTAGAGCTGAGCGGACGTGTTTTTTTTTCCTCTCCCTCAATTCTGTTTGTTTTCTAATGTTTCACCTCATTGGTATGTGATTTTTTTCCCTCTTATTCTGTCTTAATCTCTTTATTACCTTTCTCTATTTGATTTCTTTGGTTCTATGTTATTATTTTGTTGTATAAAATGAGTAGCTAAATTCTAGAATTCTTTTTAGAACTAAATTCTAGAATTCTTTTTTAGAACTTTTAGCTAAATTCTAGAATTCTTTTTTTTTTCTTCTGTATTTTACTGTGTAGGCGCAGAATTGTTCGGGTTTTTTTTAGCTACGAGCGTTTCTCACTGCCTTTACTCAGTAAAGTGCATATTTATTTTCTGTTTTAGTCAGTAGTTTTTTTAAATATTTGGTTTTGTTTATTTTATTCTATTATGGCTGTTGTCGAGGGAGTTTCGCTCTCCTCAAACAGCACAACCATGTCTCTCTCCCCCTGCTGACCAATCAACCAGTATGCTTAATTTGATTGACGTTAATACTAACCCGACAGCGTTTAACTTTATTCAAGAAATTGATCAACTTAATATTAGCATTAACAATTTTTCATCATTCATTGAGTGCGAAAGCCTCAATGATCATCTGAACAACATTGAAAATTGCTTAAAAATTGAACCTCAAATACCTAATTTAGATCTTTTTATACAACTTACGCTTTCTAATATTACCAATAAAAACTTAAGGAAGCAAATGAGTCTCATCTTGCTGAAACTCAATGATTCAAACAACTCGGTAACTACTCCTACTAAAAAGAAAAAACTTAAGGTCACACAAAAGGAAAGAAAAAATTTAGCTAAACGGCCTAATACCAGTGATCCCACTGTTATCAAGTTATCTTCCAAATTTGCTTGCCTTAACCCCGATGAAAGTCTTGGTCCTAGTGATGCAAACAACATACCTCCTGCTAAACTTGAAGACATTTCAAAAATGTTGATAAATTACATCTGGACGAAAACAGTATGGACACAGATCTCACTAATGACCAGAATATTGCTTCTTCTTGTCCTGCACCCCATACTACTAAATATGTTCCTCCAATTATAATAGACAACATACAAAATTCTACTGAAATTCTTAAGAACTTCAACCAGATTACAAATTCAAAGATTGAAGGACGCCTTTCTGGAGGCAAATTAAAAGTTTTTCCAACCACACCTGATGACTACAGATCCATACGGAAGCAAATTGATCACCTGAAACTTAAAAGTCATACATTTGAATTGCCCCAAGAAAAGCAACTTAAAGTTGTAATTCGCGGACTGCCTTCAGATCTCCCAATTGATGTCATCATGCAGGAACTCCAAATTCTCAACTTTCATCCTGAATTCATCACTCCACTTCGTAATCGTGCTGGTACCGGCAATCTACCTCTGTACCTAATAGTTCTACCAAAAATGAACAAAACAAAAGAATTTTCGACCTATCCACCTTATATTACTTTAGGGTCAAAGTTGAACCACTCAGAAGAAAATCAGGACCCAGCCAATGCTATAAATGTCAAGAATTCTATCATCATAGCAAATTCTGTACAAGAGACCCTCGATGTCTCAAATGTGCTGGACCTCATGCCACCAAAGAATGCACCAAAAGGCCAGATGAAGCTCCCAAATGCGCCCTTTGCTCTGGAGAGCATACTGCAAATTTCTCAGGTTGTCCTAAAAACCCTGCTAATTTCACTCCTGCTCCTCCCCCGAAGGTCAACGCTTGGACGGAGAGACTTAAAAACAAGCACAACAAATGAAGCCTGAGAACTCCAACCAATTGTCTCTTCCCGCTCATCAGAAGGCTTCTCCAACTCTTCCTCCTTCTTCAGATGACTTTCCAACTCTTCCTACCCAGACCTCTCACCATACTACTTCCTCCAATACTCTGCAGGCTTCCACGGAAACGCCTCCAATTCCACTCATTCTGCAACAATTAGTTGGGGTACTTTCAAATCTTTCTGTTTTAATAAATGCTCTTCAAAATCAACCAGTCAATAACATTCAATAGATCGACCAATAATTCTATCTTATGCGTGACATGGAACTCCAATAGTCTTAAAGGAAAAATTAATGAATTACAAAATTTTATTTCTGAAAATAAACCTCATGTAATTGCTCTCCAAGAAACACATCTTCGACCAGGCGATTCCTTCAAAATTCCAAATTATATCATATATCGCTCCGATCGTCTTACCCACAGAGGAGGAGGCACGGCTATCTGCATTCATAAAAATATTAATCATCATCAAATTCATTTTACTACAACCAGCTTTGAAAACTCTGCTATCGTTATTAATCTCAAGAATAACCTAAAAATTACTGTTGCTAGCATTTATCGCCCTCCAATTGGTAGATTCCTCACACAAGAACTTGATACAATAGCGAACTCCAATCAACAAGTACTTCTACTTGGTGACTTCAATTCCAAGCATCCTGCATGGAATAATGGACGCAGCAACATAAATGGTTCTATTCTCTTCGATTGGACAAATCTTAATGCATTCAATGTTATTGCTCCTAATGATCCCACATATTTCTGCCTTCACAGTCCTTGCAATAGTACTCTTGACATCGCACTTCTTAAAAATTTAAACGCCGGGCCTGCTTCTTCTATCAACGATCTTTCCAGTGATCATAACCCTGTGATAGTTGAAGTCTCTCATAATTCATTTACGCCCTTCCTCAATAGCATAATCACAACTACCAATTGGAATATTTTTACTAAAATTCTCTCTCAAAGCATTCCTGGTAATCCAGTCATCTCCAATATTCAAGATATTGACAAAATAATTGATAAATTTAACTATGCTGTTACTTCTGCTATCAACCTTGCTAGCAAATCTAAAGAACTCAGTACACCACACCAAAAACTTCCTACTGAAATCACCTCTAAAATTGCGGAAAAAAACAGAATTCGTAAATTATGGCAAGATACCAGGTTTCCTCCGTTCAAGCAATCCGTCAACAAGCTTCAAAAAGAAATAAAGCAAATGATTCACAAATTAAAAAATGACAGATGGAATGAATTTTTATTAGGCCTAAATCCAGAAGATAATTCTCTCTTCAAAATTAACAAACATTTTACCAAAAAATATCCCAAAATTCCTCCACTGGTTGGATCCACAGGTCTTATATTCTCATCTTCTGATAAAGCGAACTCTTTTGCTGAAAACCTTGAACTCTCCTTTCAAGAAAACACTGAACCTTGCGATTACTCTCAAATTGAGCATGTTGAAGATGCAGTAACTTCCTTTCTAGCTGATCATCAAAATTATCATAACAATATTTTTTTTTTTCTCTCCATCTGACATAGTTAACTTAATCAAGAATCTCAACATTCGGAAATCTTCTGGACCTGACAACATTCCAAATAAAGCCTTAATGTGTCTCCCCCTTAATGCCATTACTCATCTTGCAAAAATCTACAACAGCTGTACTAAATATCACTACTTCCCTCCTATCTGGAAAAAAGCAAATATCATCATGTTCCCTAAACCTGGCCAAGATAGGAAATTTCCTCAAAATTATCGGCCCATCAGTCTCCTTAGCTGTGTAGGAAAACTTTACGAAAAACTCTTAGTGAGACATATTACTTCTTTTTGCGATAAAAATTCCATAATTCCAGCAGAACAATTTGGATTCCGTCAACATCACTCAACTTGTCATCAACTTCTACGTGTCACCAATATCATCACTGAAGGATATAACTATAAATTTTTTACAGGAGGTGTCTTTCTAGATGTCAAAAAGCTTTCGATCGACTGTGGCACAATGGACTGATCTACAAAATGATCAAACTTCAATTTCCAACTTGGATCACACTTATCATTACAAATTATCTTAAAAATAGAACCTTTCAAGTTCGACTTCATAATGAATTCTCCAAAATCGGTCGTATTTGTGCTGGTACACCTCAAGGAAGCGTGCTAAGTCCTATTCTCTACAATATCTTTACCTATGACTTTCCTCAGTGCACTAACATTTCCACTTGCCTATTTGCTGACGATTCTGCTGCTCTTGCCCAAGGTGCTTCTATTCTTTATGTCATCAATACTCTTCAAAATTTTCTGAATATCCTAGAGGATTGGCTAACTAAATGGCGCATCGCAATTAATGTCTCTAAATCTCAAGCTATCATTTTCCGAAAAGGACACGCCAGACAACCATATATTAATCTCTCCCTTTTTGATCAACAAATTGAATGGGCGACTAATATTAAATATCTCGGCTTAATTATAGACAATAAACTTACGTTTCGAGCTCATATTCAAAAAATCAAAGAAAAATGTTGGAAAAAATTTTATCTCACTCTACCACTCATTAATAAATTTTCTAAATTAACTTTGTCAAACAAACTTCTTCTCTACAAACAAGTTCTCAGGCCTATCCTTACCTATGCTGCCCCAATCTGGGGTCTAGCTGCACAATCTAACAAGAAATCTGTACAAATTATTCAAAACAAACTTCTTCGTATTATCACTGGAGCACCCTGGTTTGTCCGCAACTCTACAATTCATCAAGATTTAAAAATTGACTCTATTGACAACTATATTACTAAACTTTCTAGAAATTTCTTCAATACCATTGCTACTCACGAAAATCCTCTCATCAAGGCACAAACTATATTTACGCAATTGAATGGAAAATACAAGTATCCTTTCTCTACTTCTAAATGGAATCGAAGCCTCAAACCACCATAATTTCCTGCTCACTTATCGCTTTTTAGATATTTTACTTCAACGCATATTTACTGATCATAAATTTCTTGTTACGTTTCCATACCGATGATTTACATTTTTCTTACTTTCTTCTTTTTTTTTCTCTCATCATACGATTACTATTATCTATTTATCATGACTTTTCTTTCCTACTGCCTTCACATACCATTGAGTAGATGAACGCTTCGCTAAAATTGAATGCAAATATTAAATTTTTTTTTTTTTTTTAATTTTGACTAATAACTGTTTTGTGTAATTGTTATATTATGAATAAAATCATCTAATACTTCTATCCTCAGGATTACGAAAATAAAATTCGAATTAAAGGGGTCACCAAACGAGAAAATTTCAGAAGAAAAATTAATCTGCTACAAACGTATCATATTAACGTAAATAATGTCATGTATTCGGAAATAGAAAATTATTGAATAAAAATTGTTGATTCCTTTATATTAAACAATTGTCAACTACAAATTTCCATATTTTTATTTTCGTATCATATAAAGTTTGCGATAAAAAAACGATTATTAAAAAAATTCCATTTTTTTATAAAATCATTTATTATTTATATTTATTAATAAATTATTTAATTTAAATTAAATTATATTTAAATTATTTATTTATTTATTTTATTATTCATTACTTATTTATTTTATAAAATTATTTATTATTTTTATACAATCATTCTGCAGTAACAAAATCTTTTAATAGTTACTCAATCAGTTATTTCTAAATCGA
Organism: Caerostris extrusa; assembly: GCA_021605095.1. NCBI lineage: Eukaryota > Metazoa > Arthropoda > Arachnida > Araneae > Araneidae > Caerostris > Caerostris extrusa. The sequence goes on along the minus strand of BPLR01005440.1, from coordinate 102,491 downwards.
AAAAAAAAAAAAAAAAAATGCTTAACACATAAATACTACAGAAAATACCAAAATGATTAATTGATATGGAGCTTATATACATAGTTAATTATTACTCAGTAAAAAACGTTGTAAGAATTTTTTTTTTTTTTTAAGATTTAAGAAACCCAACATAGAAATGCTTTAACTTAGTGCTCTTTAGAAAAAGAAAAATGTTTTTTTTTTTTTTGGTCTCATCGCGTTGGGCTTAATTTTTCAATTCATACTATTAGTTCACACTCTCTCCTATATATATATACCTTGTTAAAATTTTTAATCGTTAATAAAATATTTTTATTCATCCACTCAAGTTCAAATACATTTTTTTGAACTTGTAGTGGATGTTAATACAGTTTTTTTTTTCAAATATTAATTCATTAATTAAATTTAATTTTAAATTAATTAATTAATTAATTTTAGTTTTTTTTTAATTTAAGTTGCATGTATCTAATTACAGATGGCGCCAGATGTAAGAGAAAAATTTCAACTTCATTTGTAAAGGACTTTTTGCAATATAGTGAAAAAAAAAGTAGGAATTGACTTTAAAAATGTTTTTTTTTATATTTCTTGTTGATTTTTAAATATAGTAGTATAGATGGCTAATTCAGTTTATTTTGTGAAAACAATAATTGAATAGTAAAATTTCTACATTTCAAAAAGTTTTCATTTTCTTTTTTATTCAAATACAGCTGGCAAACACTTAGATAATTGTCTTTGATGCCTTAAGGTAAGCATTATTCACTTAGCACTACCCAGGAGATGCGTGTAGCTTGAAGATAAGCTACGGACGCGAAGTAACAAGACCCCACAACGCTTTACGATCCTGTTAGACCGGGACCAACGGTTTAAAGTGGATTCGGAACCACGATAAACATCCATGGCACCGCCGGGACTCGAACCCTGTGGTACCGATTGAGGGCCTCACATTTCAAAAAGTACTAAGAAGCATTTACACAAACATAAAACAGTAACAAAATCTTTTAATAACTGCACAGCCAACTGCTTTTAAATAATTGACCTTGCACAAAAAAATGAATAAATAAATAAATAAAATAAGCAATAAATATGCAAAGTACCAGAATGACTTATTGAAATAGCACTTATATACATAAGGAAAATAATTACGACACTTGATAAATTATTTTTTTGAGTAAATAATTTAAGCGATAAGACAAAGGCGCCCAAAATTTTCAACTTAGCATTTCCCCCATCCCTCCATTTTTTTGTTGTTGTGGAGCACCGGTGGGTCTCATGTACTATTTATATATCCCACGAACAGTTCACAACAGGTGGTGAGGGGGAGAACAGTGCCTTCTGGGAGGATTTTTAAAATCATAAGAAAGAAAATTCTGTAAACTCCCACCAGGCAACCTGACTATCCATGAGAGACGCTTTTACACATATTGTCACAATCGCATTGAGTCTTCCTTTAAAATGAAAAAATCCTATCTCATATTGAACGTGTTCATCGTTAAATATTTTTTTTCTAATGTAAATGGCATACACTTATACAGCTGCCTTGGATGCCTTTAGGCAAGCGCTGCCCAGACGTTACTCACTTTGTATTACCCAGGGGGCGTGTGTAACTTGAAGATAAGCCACGGACGGGGAGTAGCAATGCCCCCCGCAACGTTCTACGATCATATTAGACTGGGACCTGCGTGGTCCCGGTCTAATAAAACCACCTAAAGTGGATTCCAAGCCACTACAAACATCCATGACACCATCTTGACTAGAACCCAAAACCTGTGGTACCGAGCGCCAGAGCGTTAGCCACTCGGCCATTCAGGCCCTCATCGTTAAATATAATATATGGTATATATGGCTAATTCAATTTACTTTGTTAAAGCAATAATTGAATAGCAGGATCAAAACTCTTCAGAACTCAAAGAAATATTAAGTGATTTTGCAATATTTGATATTTGCAACTAATCAATCTTATTGAAATGTAATAATAACAAACAACAAATATTTCATGTTGCAAAAGCAATTAAAAATTTTAATAACATTAAAACAGACGGTTAAAATAGGTAACTGGTTTTTTTCGTTTGATGTATAATCAGACAGTTGACTGATGTATGATGATCAGACTGTTGAAGTTATTAAGAATTATTTTTATTTTTGATTGATCATTTTATAGTAAATAAATAACCGTAAAAAAAAGAAGAAGAAGAAGGGTTCTTAAATGTATTAGCTTGATAAAAATTATGACTTCTAATAGTTTAAGATTTAAAATCTCGGAATTCCTTACTTTCTATAGACTAATTATTAGGTGCACCTATCGTCCCATTTACACACGCGGCCTGATGGTCAATTGGCTAACACTCTGGCCGTTATTGTCCACAGGCTTCAGGTTTGATTCCCGACGGTAGCATGGATATTTGTGAGTGGTTCAGAATCCACTTGAAACCGTAGGCCCCCTGCTTAATTAGCCCAAAGGGGTCACAAATGACCACAGAGCGGCAAACCAATATTTTGCGATTTGGCCAATAAAAAATATGTTTGTGTCAATGTCTCCTTTCAATTCTAACATTTCAATAATCCCATTCATCTTATGTTCACCAATTTCGGAAGAATAAAAATTCTACTTTCGTGAAAATTTCAAAGTTGCAAATTACGTCTTCAACGACGAATATATATACATATATCCCATATCTGTACTGACTCCATTGAAAAAGTGTAGTAGCTGGATCTTCTACTTGTATGAGCCCAGCTTTATAGATAAGAGATGTTGCAATGGAAAATATGGAAAAAGCATGAATGATATAGCCAGAAGACACCGCTCAAAAGTGGAATCCAATTGGCATCCATATAGGCAAAAAACGTAGAATTAGAGGTAGTTGGGATTTGGCATCAAAAACTTTTTCGCCAAAGTGCGCTAAGTAACGGGTTGCGATTGGAAGTTAAGTGAGTCGAACATTCAAACAATACAAAAAGTCGGGTTACCACATTTGGCAACTTATCGCCCAACTTCTCTATGAAAAAAGTTGCTAAATACCAACCGACCCTATTTTCCAATTTGACTCCAATACAATTTCAAATATGAAGATTTATGAAAAAAATAGTTAGTTTTATTTTAAGTTGTAATAAATGATTGAATTTTAAACATTTTAGTTTGTTTTCAATTTACACGGTTTTGTGTATAAAAACCTACGATTTCGATTTACACTGTTCTAAAGAAGCTATTTTTCCGAGTAAATCGGATAGATGTATTTTGACATTTATGATACATAAAATTTATGCTTATCAAAATATTCTTTCTCAATATTTTAATTTTTAGCAAGATTATTTATAAGAAATAAGATTTAGAACACAAATTCGAAATAAATAAATAAATATAGATATAAATAAAATTCATTGTTTTTAACATTCCTTTCTATTTAAAAAATAGTATCTTTTTTTGTACGAAATAAAAGCATTTTAAAAGCAATTAAATTAATATTAAACTTTACAAATGATATGTAATTTATTTTTACTTCTAAAATTATCTTAAAATTACTAAAAAGTAAATTAAAAGAAAGAAAGAAAAAAAAAGAACAAAGTCAATTATCGAACATCCCATGCAATTACACATGGCACCCATTTCAACAATTGAATGCATATACTTTTATAGAATTAGAAATGATATCTCTTCAAACACAATAAAAATATTATATCCTGTTCGGAGAACTATGTAGCGGTAAAAAGAAAAACTTGGTTCATTCTCAAATTAAAATGTACTTCCTTGTGCTGTTTTATGGCGACTCAGCGGGGAAAATTGAAATTGCTCAACTTCTATGAATTGAGAGTTATTAATATCATTTGCACTTCAAAGTATTAATTATTTTCATGAAGAAATGCATTTCGTTCTGTGAAAGCAAAATTTCAAAATATATAACAAAGAAAAATAATTAAAAAATTTTGTCATAGAATTTTGTTTAAGATTTTTTCGTCATCTTTTATGAGAAAACTAGTTACAACTACTTAAAAAAAGTGAGTAACTTATCTGATTATAATCATAATAAAATATAAAACATGTAATTGAAAGGAATCAGAATCGACGTACTCCCCTCTATATTTTGAAACCGGTTTTTAAAAATTTTTTAATGTATGCATTTTCTTCTTCGTAAAAGTGTTTGTAATAAAACAATTTCGATAATTATTTTCTTTAATATCAACTCAAAATACTTAAAAGAGGTTTTAATTTGCCCAATATTTAAAATAATTAATCACATAATATAGACATAATAATGTAAACTATATTATGTGTTTTCAAAATAAATAAGTATAAATAAAATTCAATGTTTTCAACATTCCTTTCTATTTAAAGAGACTAATTCATAGAAAATGTATAATATAGTTTACATTGTATTAAAAATTATTCTTAAAATTATAACAATGCCTAAATGAAACTTATTTTTCATCTTCCTTATTGACGCAACAGCTCCATAGTGAGCCAAGGACGTCTGCCTACTGAACAGACTTCGAGAAAAGATATATTTTCTTTTTATGGAGTAGGATTTTCAGACCTACCCTAAAACTTTACAGTCATAATAGACCGCAACCTACGGTTTAAAGTAGATTCCAAACCACTACAAACATCCATGGCACCACCGGGACTCGACCCCGAAGCCTGTGGCATCGAGCGCCAGAGCGCTAGTCCCACGGCCATCAACACATAAAATGTAATTAATGCATGTTTAAAGAAATCATTGCAAACTGATTCTAACTCAAGCATGTATACTGAGTTATTTAGATATTTATTATGGCAGTCAAATACCACAATACCGGATACGAACAGAAATCCAGATTAAACATAATTGTTGAACATCGGTGGGCCTCATGCACCACTTAAGTGTCCATGACATGTAATGAGAGGATGACAATGTTTTCCGAGGACTTTTAGAGGTACTACCCCGTATTTGTTTGTCATATTGCTGAAAACCAGGAAAACTCCCAACAGGTAACTTGATTATCGATACGAGACGCATTTAAACTTATTGTCACAACAACTATCGAGTCTCCTCGTTTCGGATAGCAGTGACTATAACACTGCCTCCAATGGATTTGAACCTCTGTCCTCTTGCACATTAGCTGCGCACTTTACCACTGGGACACGAAGCGAGTCAGTTAAGCATAGTGAATATTATAAAATAAATGAACAATAAATCTTCACGTGAAAGTAAAATAAATAAAAGAAAAAAAAATTGCATTCACATTTCGGAGTACAATTTTCAAAAAAAAAAAAATAAATAATAATAATAATAATAATAAATAAGTAAATAAATAAAACAAGTAATATAAAAAAATTTGAAGTCAATTCCTACTTTTTTTCACTATATTGCAGAAAAGTAATTTATAAATAATTTTCATTCATTTTTTAAAGTTTATCTGCCGCCATCTATTGGTAGACATATGCAACTTAAATCTAAAAAAAAAAAAAAAACTAAAAAATTAATTAATTTAATTATTGAATTGATATTTGAAAAAACTGTATTAACATCCAGTGTCATCCACTACAAGTTAAAAAAATATTTGAACTTGAGTGGAGGAATAAAAAGTATTTTATATCGATTGAAAATTTGAACAAGATATATATAGAGAGAGTGTGAGCTAATAGAAGGAATTGAATAAAAATAATAATAAAACAAGGTAATATTTTTAATAAAATAATTTTAGTAACAAATTATTATAGCTGATCTAATGTATAAATTTAAATGCTTTGTATCTAATCTATAAAAAAATTCTTAAATGCTTTGCATCTAACGCATAAAGTTAAATGCTTGTCTTTAGATATTTAACAATTAGCGTGTGATTATAGTTATTTTCTTGTAATTTAAAAACTAAATTTAATTATTATTTTTAAAATACAATTTTTTTTTCTGAAATCATTATACTGGCATCCGATCAAATTTTCTAAGGTATTTAAATCTTTTTTTTTTTTTTTTAATTAGAAAAACTCTAAATTTTTTATAACAAGACCAATGATTATAACAACATATTTCAAAATACACCAATTATAACAATGTTTTTTTTTTTAAATAATACCATGTTAAACTGCTTAAATATATAAGTATTGAAGTGGCATAATGAAATTGTAAAAAGTGAATTTTTGAATACCGATTTATAATGTTAATGATATTTTTTTTTTTTTCCACGAATTTTATCGAAAGGAAATATATTATGAAATTTATTCAAGTGGGTCAAAGCTGGGTATATCAACTAGTTTGTCATACAAGAGCTGTTATTTACCAAATAAATAGTTTAGCCTATACGAATAATAATCATTAAATAATAATTGTAAGATAAAATATTTGCAGATAATAAAGGTTAATATGCTTACATTTTCGAAATTCAACCGAAATTTTTCCCATTTCAATTTGAAGGCAATTCAAAATTATAAATGCTGGTTTTACATTATTCATGAAATGAAAATCTCGCCCCGAATATAACTATTTATAATTAAGAAAATAATACATTCGAATCGGTGTATTTAAATGGAGTACCTTGGTCACGAGGCGACCAGACCTCCTAGTAGCAGCAAATAAAAACAGTGGCAGTCGGTCATAGCCCATTGAAATTATAAACATATTGCATAATTATCAGATAATATAGAATAAAAAAAAAAAAAAAAAAAGTTAAAACAAAAAAGATACAATCATTAAAAAATACCAAAAGTAAACCTAGAGCCATAGCACAGCAGAGCACCCACGCAGTAGCAGTTTCATAAACAATCATACGCGAAACGCGAACCTAACCAAGAATAACCAGGACCAGAGACAGATGAATAAAAAAAAAAAAAACCGGTTTCGAAGGGTTTTCTTGTTTCCATGGAAACCCTTCGGAGATGGTCTCGGTGAGATTATACAACTGATGCGTGGTGGAAAGATCCTGTGTAAAGCCGAATTGCTGGGAAATTAAGACATTTAGAACCTTAGACTCTTGATATAGAAGATCGGCAATCACTCTTTCAATGATTTTATTGAAGGTAGAGAGCAGGGAAATTGGCCTGTAACTATTTGGTGAAGTTGCTTTTTGTAAAATAGTTGTGTGTTAAAATAGCATCTGTGATGTTGCAGATTTGGAGAATAATTTTGCATGGAATATTTTTAAGCATTTTATTAGTGATGCAGTCTATGCCTGGAGTCTTGCTGATTTTAAAGTTCGAGATGATATTGATGACAGTCGAGGCTTTAGTAGGAGGTAAATTGCTATTAGTATTGTTATGCGTTGTTAAAAAGGATGCGATGAAAATAATACATTTAAATTTTCTTTTTAACTCAAATTATTTTTTACGCTATACCTCCTTTCATTTTATATGAATCTTCACTCTGGCAAGATCTCAAATGGGAGGAAAAAAAAACCTTCAATATCTCATTATGTACTTGAAATCCTTCCATGAATTATTTTAGATTGATTTATTTTTGACATTAATTACATGTATTATGATTTTTTAAAACTTCGGTAGCATTAAAATGAATAAATAAATAAATTACTGTCATTGAGTAATTTTATTGCAATAAAATGTGTATCAATCAAAAAAAAAAAAAAAAAAAAAAAGCAACTATATATGGCCTTTTACATCGAAGTGCTTTTGAATAATATTAATGAGTGAATAATTCTACGATTTCTGGGAACAATATATAATCATGAAAAGAAATTATTTTTGTTGACATAAATAAAGCTTATGAACTGTTATTTAGATTCATGAAAGCTACTTTTATGTTGCAATTATTTAATTCTATAAAATGGATAGAAAGGGAACTTTTCATTTCCTTTTTTACTTTTTTTTTTATAGATATTTTTTTATATAATTTATATGTTTATAATATATAATAATGATAATCTTTTCTCGACTTTGATAATGATACATTATCATATAAAATAAATGCTTTAGATATGTTTATAACATTAATTTTTGGATGATTTATTTATTATTTTAATGCAATAAAACATGTATCAATATAAAAGAGCAACAATATACGGCCTTTTACATCAAAGTCAACAATTTTATGTATTTACTAGTTGACCCGGCAAACGTTGTTTTGCCATATACATTATTTCTATAAAATATTTTTTTAGTTAAATAAATAAAAGTGTGTGGAAATGTGGTTATGATTGGAAGAGGAATGGAACGTTGCAGACAATGACGGCGTATAAAATGATAATACACTAACCATTTATTTATTTCATCCTTTATATTTTATTAAATTAATAAATATATTTTAAATTACATTATATAATAGCTGTATATGCATCAAAAATAGTTATTTACATATTTACCACTAATTACGGCAATTAAAAAATAATCAACATCAATCTCTAAGTGCAAGGGAGTGTACGATATTTTTGGTTAGTCCGTCTTTAGCCAACACAAACAAACTGGATGGTTTACCCACACGCGAACATGCCACGTATAGTTGTCCGTGGGAAAAACATGGTGTGCCCAAATCTAAGCCACAAACAGACATCGTTTGGCCTTGCGACTTATTGATTGTCATTGCGAATGCCAATCTAATTGGAAATTGAATACGTTTGAATTCAATTGGCCCATCTGTGGGATTCATAGGGATTCGTGGCAGCAATATATTTTCGCCTCGGTATTTGCCATTCAAAATCCTGGCTTCGATAACGTTTTTCATTAATTTTTTAATGACTAATCGTGTTTCATTGCACAGCCATGGTGGTTTCAAATTACGAATCAAAATAACCGGAGATCCAACCTTTAATTGTAAATGATGCGGTGGCATGCCTGGCAAATCCATTGAATTTAAAAACTCAATTGGATAATTTACAGCTTATTGGCATCTCAAACTGTATCGATAGATTTGTATGACACCAAGTTCCCTGACAACTGTTGTATCTTGGAATTTAAACCATTGACGACCACATTTTTTGCTGCCAAAATTGCTCGTTGCAATGGCCAACCAATCAAGATTTTTGAATTGTGTGCATACATCGGGAAATATGTGGTCGATGAGATTATTTTGCGAGTCGATGATTGTGCAGAAATCTGTCGGAAATTTTATGCATCCAGTATTTTCATGTACAACAATTTTTCCATCGCCATTATCTAACAGTTGTTTTGAGAATGTTTCAGCGGATGGAACATGAAGCATTTGAACGCGGATGTTTACTTTTAGTTGTAATTTTTCAACATAACGCCACAGTGACGATGATTTTAAGCAAGCGTTGATCTGATCAGCGTACGTTGAACGTGGAATGACAGGAAGTGTTTGCTTGAAATCACCTGAAAGGAGTAACAGAGTGCCGCCAAATACTTTGTCGTTATAAGTTTATGCTTTCGATAATCTCACGCTTTCGAATTGCAAATAACACTTACTGGAATCCCAGATTCGCCACAATAAAGTAAATTACAACACAATTACACCTGTAAGTTAAAACGCAATAACAGCCATCTTTATTTTTCTTAGAACAATAATAAAGTTGCCAATTTTTGCTTAACTAAACATTAACACACGCTACACGTGTAAATATAATTTAATGCTACACGTGCAAAGAATATAACTTAACAAAACATTAACTTAAGACAACTTAAGACATTAATACGCGCTACACGTGCAAATATAACAGTATTTGTTCCCTTATTATTTGACTTACCTTTAACAATGATAAAACACGTATATTTATTTAACACGTAAATATTTCTCTTTTAAATTAAAACTATTCCCACAAAACGTTGCGTATAATATATACAGGTAAAGCAACGACCGTTGTTGGCGCGAGTTCACAACACGTGGTGATTTATATAAGATCACTTAAATAAAAAGTCAAAAAAATTAAGCCAATTAAAGACTTTAATTTTTGTTTAAGCACACGCGCTGTAATGCCATGACTAAAAATTAAAAAAAAAAAAAACACTACATTGTTTTGCAAAAGAAATTTTAAAAAATATTTAGGGGTGGACCATCCTTATCACTTAGGGGTTTAAAAATAAATTACGACCGATTCGCAGGCCTACCAAATATGCACAAAAATTTTCATAAGAATCGGTCAAGCCGTTTCGGAGGAGTTTGGCAACAAACACTGTGACACGAGAATTTTATATATTAGATGGTTTTTTTAATTAAAAATATGACACATTGAGAAATATGTACTACTTAGTTGGGGCCTAGTGAATAGCAAGTTGTATTTCATACTGATGGAGCTGTGTGGTGTGTCATGAAAGATAAATCTAATAGCTGGAAAGTCCTTACATTGGACTTGAGGAGAGATGAAGGTATAGTATTTGAGAACTATAATACTCTTTTTTATTTATGCTTTATTAGAATATTTATTTATGCTTTTATTAGAATAAGTTTAAGGTTTATTTAATTGATATTTTTAATTTAAAACAATTAAAAGGATAACTTATAATTAATTAATTAATTTACTTACTTACTTATTTAATTAATTAATTTTAATGTTTAATTTAATTGATATCAACAAGTCTGCTTTCCTCCTGATTATATTGTAAATTAACTGATAAATGATGATAATTATAAATAAAACATGTTAAATGCGCTATTATAACAGATAATATAAATAAAATTGGGGGGCACAATATAAATAAGACTTATAACAGATTTTTAGATCATCACAACGATTTTGAATAAAGTGATATTACAAACGGTGACGAGACCGAATTGTGTCCTGATTTTAAACAGTTACTTCTATGAATTGTATGCTATGCTGAAAAACAAACTATAAATAACTTAAACAAAGGAAAAGATGTTTTAAATCCTTTATTCACTTACCTTATTGCAAAGCAAAAACAACTCGTCTTGTTACCATATACATGACAGGCAAAGATCGCTATCCATTGAATTCATTACACCTGATGTGCAACTTACAAAGTGAGTTGAGAGATGAATTTACGGCAAATCTGCAAAAATTATTTCCAGAATTACGAAATAACTCCACCAATGAAAAAATGGATATTTAGGTCATGCGATTGATTCTATTTCTATTGCACAACGATTTCTGAGAAAAATGAGTTAAACGAAAAATTTGAACAAAACAAAAGCAATCCCAGAGAATTAATCTAAAGCTTCTGATGAATACGCAGAAAATCATTTTGATTATTCGTGTTTTATTTTTATTTTTACATAATACAATTTTCCCAGCAGTGCGGTTTTGAGAAAAATATAAATAATAAAAATGATAAATGTAATTTACATCTTTTTTCCTGATGACCTAATAAGAGTTTTTTTTTTTTTAAAGATAGGATGAGAGATGGAAAAGAAGGCAGAATATTTGATATTTTCAAAAACACAAATTAATGAAGGACATTTCCATCCGATTCATCGTTTTAAATGTTACAAAGGCAACGATAGAAGACCAAATGAAATATTTGTATTTCCATTACATATCAATAAATATTAATAAGTTATTAATTTATACTATTAATGAAATATTCACGATTTTTGGCTTTAAAAACCGGATGCTATACACTACTACACCATCACACCACATCACTGTGCCTATAACTGAGTTTTCCCAATACAGTTGACGATGAATCTGGCAAGGTCCACTCGGAATCGATTGCTGGTGATGTTAGGAATGATGTTGGTGATAAATCTGATTGTGCTCGGTGACGCTCTACAGTCATAGGACCGGTGTCTACGGTTTAAAGTGGATTCCAAACCACTACAAACATCCATAGCACCGCCTTAACTCGAACCCGAAACCTGTAGCACTGAGCGTCAGAGGGCTACAGACACTCGGCCTTTCAGGTCCCGGATGTTATATACTACTACTACACCACACCACATCACTGTGCCTAGAGCTGAATTGCCCCTTTACAGTTTGAAGGAATGATGTGGGTGATAAATCTGACTGGATTCTGTGACGCTCTACAGTCATAGGAGACCGGACCTACGGCCTAAAGTGAATTCTGAACCACTACAAACATCCATGGCATTGCCGGGATTCTAACCTATACCTGTGATACCGAGAGCCTGAACGTTAGCCACTCGGCCATCAGGCCCCGAATGTTATATACTGGTGGATAAATTGTTAACGTCTAAATTAAAACGTTTGGTTTAAAATTAGCAAGCGGAGTTGAACAGAAATACACAATGTCTATGTCGGAAATATGTAAATTCCGTTAGCCGGATAGTATTTCAGCAGCTTGAGGAGATTGGTAGGTAGTTCCCATTCCTGCCTGGAGATGCTGATCATTTTAAACTATGTTGCAAATTCATAGAGTAGTAATAAATAGAGCGGGAATAGGAGTTCTCGTTTTGGGGTTAAAATGTCAGTCATGTGACGAGTGGACATTTCCTCTGACTACTTCATCCTTCTTCCGTTGATTTGTATGGCATTCATCGCTTTGTGTGCTTGCATTGATAAATTGGTTAAATGTGGCTCTTTATATGCCTGTACCGAGAAATTTGCATTATAAAGGTTTGTACTTTCATAAATACGTAAGAATTTATTTTTTTGTTTTATTGAATTAATATAACAGGTTTTAAAAGCAATTTTATTGATTATATGTATTTCATGTCAGATTTATACAGAAGTCTGAATCACAACGTAGCAGAATAAATGACTAATTTTTATTTGGATGTATAACTATAATACTCGTAATAAAATTTATCAAAACCAGTTTTAAATTTAAAATTAGTTTTATATCTTTTTGTAAAACATCTGAAAACTTGGGGCTTGATAGCTGAAAGACTATCGCTCTGGCGCTCGGTGTCACGGGTTTCTGCCTCGAGACTCGGCGATGTCATGGATGTTTGTAGTGTATCGGAATCCACTTTAAACCTTAGGTCCCTGTCTAACATGACTGTTGAGTGTTGGGCTGAGAACCCTATCCTGTAAAACGAAAACATCTCCTGTCTCGAAATCTGCCAGAAGGCAGTGAGCCTTGGCCCCCCATGCTGCACCAATGAAGAAGAAAAACGAATTTACGAATGATGAAGAATCTAATTTTTGGCAACTGCTTATACCTAACTATTGGCAAGATGGTAAAAGAGAAGAGTCTTATCATACAATCCACTAAGAAATCAAATGTTTAATTTTTAAAAATTCTAATAAATATAATATTAATGTTTCTAAAATTTATGTCTTTTTTCATATCAATAAATAATTATCACAGTAAAAATGTAATTCATAATATCATAGAGAAATATTGTAAAAAATATATATAGCTGTTAATGAAATTTCACTTAATGTTCATTATAAATTATGATTTGGAATTAAATAGTTTTATGTTTAAGTTCGGTGTAAAATAAAAATTAATAATGATAATAATAAGATGATTTTAATTTATAATTTTTCTTTGCAGAAAATAATGAAATACAGCATATGTAACAATAATATTTTTTTTGATATTTTTTATATTGCAAATACTAGTAAGATGATTGGAACTATAAATAAAATATTGGAAAATAAAAAGCATTTCTCGAATTTTTTTTTCAAAAGTCCTTGCTGTGATTAGTGATTAAATATAAAACAGGTCAAATTTGTATAGAATCATTAATGAAGTTTTATTTATATTTTTTTTTTCGTTTATTTTTATTACCAGGAAGCTTTTTTTATTAAGAAAGAACATGATGTTGTACTGGAGTGGGGTCCGGGAAATTATCAAAAAATGCTTGGGAGAAAATACAATTCCTTGTCGTACGCCGGAAAAAAAAAAAAAGTCGAATTGCAATAATACAATAACCAAATAGCAGCAGTATATAGGCGAACTGCAACAGCATGGCAGTATAGCAACAATATAACAACAACAAAAGTATAATACTATAACAGTATATAGCAGAATAGCAACAGTATATAACCGAATAGCAGCAGTATAACTTTGGTATATTTCCGTGGCTAGAGAATTTGTAAATTCTTCTTATAGATAGAATTTTGAACAATTGCTTCTTAAAGAAGTTCTAAGGTTATCAAATTGTGATACATTCTTGTGGCTGTTGAATTTAATCGTTCTTATAGTATTCTTATTAACTGCGTCATAAATTTCTTGGGCTGTTGAACATTAATATATTCCAATAAGTATTCGTCCATCAGCACATGTCCACACCTGATAAACTGAAATTTATGAGCAGATTTTAGTTATTTTCCTGTAGTGATTTTTTTATGTATTTTTGTATGATTTAAAAAAATAAAAAACAAATATTTTACCCTTTAAATTTCTCATAATTAACGTTATTTTATTTGTAGCGTATATGAATCAAATATAGAAATTTAGTATATATTATTTTAAAACTCAATACCAGATGCTTAAGAAATTAAAATAATTACTCAGTAAGTGCAGAATTATTTAAATCATTACAATTTTTTTTTAAATTTACAAGGTAAAAACAACAAAAAATTGTTGCAAACATTTTTAAATATACAATTCACAGTCCTATTGAATTAAAAAAAATAACTAAAATTATTTTTAAATGTCCATCGTTAGAAAAGGTAGTTATAGCTTTTGAAAAGCAACATTTTTGCCATGATATTTTCTTACGATCATGATCATAAAAACGATATGAAATGTAGAACTTAAATTAGAAAAATATGTGACTTTTTTTTTTTCCAAATTTAAATCATTGAAGTTTTTGATAGAATTTGGTGAAAATTATACGCTGGGCGATTTAGGATAGTATGACAAAGCAACAAAAAAATTTGGCTGACTTAATAAATTTTCAAGAAAAATGTGTCTTATAAAGAGAAATAAATAAAAAAAAAAAAAAACTTTTCCTGCAACTACTTAGGGAAACTGGGATGAGAGGTAAAAGGTTAGCTGAAGCTGACTTTTAATTTGAATCCAGACTATTACCTATAACTTTTATCTCCTAAAGTTTAATAGAATCTTTTCAAATCTAAATATTAAACATAAGTTTCTTTCCATTATTTTAGGATATTGCTAATTTTGAAGTAATACAAACTAGGTACAATGATTCGCTATCTTTTAAACCAGAGAGACAGAAAAAAAAAAAAAGTTTCGTACATCTGCGGAACTGAAGAACGGAATAAAAAAAAATACAAGTAAATAATAAACAACACGTGAAGACGAATGTGTTTTGTTGACTTTCACCACTTATGGGCGTTTTGACACTTTGATGTGTCAAATCCGGATATTTTTTTATAGTATGTATTTGTTATGAAGTAACACAAACTTTGCAATAGGTGTCAATTATGGACTTTTTTTGTAAACAGTTTAATGACTTCCATATTTAACAAATTGTATAACAATTATGTAGTGGATACTACGAAGTCTTTTGATCTTTCTTTGATAGTATTTTAAACAAAAGGCATTTTTCTGTTATTGTTATAATGTCTCTACTGTGTTAAATTTGTTTACTCAGGTACAAAACTTACAAAAAATAATGTGTATATATATGTATTTTGAAGTTTGACATTTATTAGTTAACATCAAGGTAAAAATAGAATAGTATTTTATAAATATTTTCATTTTTTATTATGTATGTCTGCTTTATTTCAATAGGTTTTGCAAGCAAAATATTGCATTTATTTTTTAATTTAATATTTTGGTGAAGTTCATTGAAAATACAAACATATTTTTTTAAAAATCCACATATGGCCTATCTTAAAAAATGGAAATTGGAAATTAAAAATTTTCTGTTTAACATAAAAACTTGTAACTTTTTATTTACCTGCTTAAAGGTTAATAATTAGAATACATGATAAGATGCATAATTAAAATAATTAGAATAATGATGAAATATTATTGCATTGATAATTGATATCATAGATTTTTACTGAACAAAACATTAACTTGCTTCTTGTTCGTGTTAAAAATATTTTTACAAAATTGTATAATTTTGTAATAACATTTACTCATTATTTTAGGTGTAGGATACAATAATATGCTAAGTAATAAAACAAATTGGTTCTTTTAAAGCATCACTGTATTATAGTAATTTTCTACTGCTTTGGAATGCAAAAGAAGTTCTTATATCAAAAATTATATATCCAAAGAAATTTCCAATGCTGGCTAATATGTAACAATAATTATTTTTTAAACTTATGAATAATAAGATTAATTTTTCGATGCAGTCATTGTCTTAATTATCTTAAATTTATTTAATTTTCTTAATTTATAATTGTAATTTTTTAATTAACAAAATTATTATTTTGTTTTATTAAAACTATCATCATCGTTTATTAAATATGGATTTTTTTATAGTGTGAATAATTCATCATGGAAAAATTAAGCAGTTCTGATAAAAACATTGAAAAACTTAACTTTAAAGATGATGGATCTAGTTCTGTGATATCTGACACTGATGAAGACCCATCATTGCGCCCACTGGTGACTTGTCGAGAGAAGCTTTGTACATTATTTGATTCTCATAAATTTCAAGTAAGAGGAATTAATTGTGGTGTTTGTTGTTGTCTTTTTTTGTGTTTATATTACCATCACTGAAAAACTTGAAATAGTCATTAATTTTTTGTTCTTCTGAAATTGAGCATCTAATTTTTAGTATAAAGAAGAAAGGTTATCTATTCATGCATGTTCATTTAGTAACATACTATGACATTCATTTAGTTTTCACAAGCTATATTACTTTACGTTAAGGTTGTAATTTTCATTTAGTATTGCTCTATTTTTACTACTAAAGTTGAATTTTAATTTCAACATATTAAAACAATTTTTGAATTCTATTCTTTTATAAATTTTCATATATAAATTAATTTATTATTTATGTAGATGCATTTTGTAAACAAAATTTAAAATTATTTTGTTAGCAGTTCTAGTATACATGCTATTTTTTTATATACAAAATTTTATATCCCTGCAAGAAAATTTTAAAAATGTTTTGCTTATTTTTAATTTTTTAAAATTTATAATAAATGGACATTTTTATTTGGAAATATGTAAGCATAAAGTTGATATGAAATTATAATCTTATTTATTAAGTGTTACAATTAAATGATTTTATTATTAAGTAACCCCTGCTTATAAAATCACTTTTATCTTTTACTGGCATGTGCTATTGCACCAAGATCTGATTGCATATTGTATTGAATGTTATGTTTTTTAATTTAAATATTGTATATTTTTTTTTTCAAAAAAATTATTAAAAATTTACTATGAGAAAACTTATTGCTAATTTTTATTTTTTAACTGTATGTTGTTTTTCTTATAGATTTTTTCAAATTGGAATTATTGCTTTAGTTCTTATAGATTGTATTATTGTTATTGCTGAATTAATTTTAGAAGCTAAACATCAGGAATTGAGCGATAAAACACTTCCTCATGTAAGTGAATTTTATATACTGCAGAAAATGATGATGATGATAATTATTTTTTTAAATATTTTTTTGTGGCAAAAATAAATTATTTTTTTTTTAGATTTAAAATAATATGTTCATAAAAATAATAATAAAATAATTATATCAATTTTTATCTTTATTTACTTATAATAAGTTTAAAAACCTAAATTTTAAAGTTTTGCATAAGGATATTGATATTGTTTTATGTATGATATTTTATTGTGACAGAGATGATATTTTATTCACAGAAAACGAATATGTTTGTAATTTTAAAACTGTTATTAGTGCAATAAGTTACAGTTTAAATGAGATTATTTTTCATTTTAAAAGAATCCTTTGAAGTTTGTGATGCCTTTTACTTTAACAAAAAAGATAATTAAAATATGCTAGTTTAGTAAAAGCTTTTAATGTTATATTAAAATAAATTGTATTTTCCTTATATTCATAAATGCAATGTTATAATAATTAGTTTGGAAAAATTATTAAAATTGATAAGTTGTATTTATGATTTAAGCTGTATTTCCACTTTATTTTTATGTAAAATAAAATGCAAAATGAATTTAATTTATTCTTATAATATTGTACTTTATGTATAATTTTTTTAGGTTCTTCATTACATGAGCATTGCCATACTTAGTGTGTTTATAGTTGAAATAATACTTAAAATCTTTGCTTTTCGTGCTGAATTTTTTCGCCATAAGCTAGAAGTTTTTGATGCTTTTGTTGTATTCCTGTCATTTGCTCTGGACATTGCATTCTGGGATCAAGAAGCAGTCGACTTAATTATTGTTCTTCGTTTATGGAGAGTGACACGAATCTTAAATGGTAATAATTTGCTTTCTTTATATACTTTTAAATTAAGCATGATTCTGTCTGCTGTTGAAGTTTATTATATAATTAAAAAAAAAAAATTCTTTCTGTAAACATATTTTTAAAAATTTTGTTTTATTGTTTATGTTCTCAAAAATTTTCCATATATAAAAATTTATGGGGAAAAACCAGTTTTTTTTTTCATAACTTACTTTTAATGATGTTTCATTTTTTCCTCATGAACATTTAATAGATCTACTTTTAAAATAAAATTGTTTTCTGTGAAGTTAGCTATATATAAAGGCATTTAATTGATTATTCATCATTATTAATATTAACAAAAAACCATTTTAAAATATTGATTCAAATTTTTCAATAATAAAAAGAGATAAACTTAGATTGCAATGTGATTTGCTGATAGCTATAATAATTATCATATATTTAATTTTATTGTTTACTTTATTAAATGTTTTTTTTTACTTTCTTCATAAATAAATATTCAACATAATAGTTCAATAATTCAATATAATAGTTAAGTTCTCAATATTTATATCATAATTATTAACTCTTTTCATTATAATTATTATAAATATTTTTTTATTGGTGTATTGAATCCTTGTTACAATTTATTTTCTTTAAATTACTTAATAATCTTTTCTTGAATTATAAGTAAATTTATTTTTTGCCTTATATGATAAAAGGATTCTCTTTTAATTTTAAAATTTAGCAGCTATTTAAAAAGTCATTTTTAAATTTATAAATAATTGATAAATATTCTTACTAATACTATGAATTAAAAATATGATGCATTAAATTTACCGGAAAAAATATTCATAAGCCAGTTTTAAACAAAGTATTTGTAGAAAAATTATTTATTTTTAAAATGATTTAATTCATTTGTAAAAATGATGAATATATAAACACCTTAAAAATGTTAACTACTTTCATAAGTGAAGTTTTTTTTTTAGATAAATTTTTTAAAATATGAGTTGATTATATTGACACATTTTATTATATATTTTATTATATCAACAAATATTTTTCTAAAACTGAATGTTTTCAGTTAGATTACCGAAAACAAAATGATTTAGATATAATTTAATAATTTATATGACATGGAAAACATCTATTTATGTATATATAAAAATAAGATCTTTTAATAAAAATAAGATCTAATAAAATGTACATTGCATTAGTTTAAAATATTCTACTTGAGAAACTACAAAGTTCAGTTAAATTATTGATGATTCAAATTAGTAATAGGGTGTAAATTAGAAATTCTGGATAATATTTTTAATATTAATTGAATAGAAACAAAACATCATGGCTATTTTTTTTTTGTGTCTTTCCAATAATTGATGAACTAATTAAATTAGTTCTGTTGATGAACATCTTTAAATTTAGAGCAAGCATTTTTTATTGGTCATTTCTGATTTATTTTTACACTAAAAATTTTATTTCAAATAAAAAACAACAATAATAATAAACTAAAATTTCAAACTTATATGAAAATAAACTTCTGTACCTATTATTTATTTATTTATTTTCAATTATAAAAGTGCTGTGGTTATACTTTCCAAATTTTGTTTTGTATTACCTACAGAAATTCCCAATTCACATAAATTATTCATATTGTGTTCATTCTGTCATTGATGTTTCATCACCACACATAAAAATTTGTCATTATTATGTTATTGAATATTCATATTCACTTGTCTTGTAGTTAATATAATTGTGCTAAATTGATTTTCATTTAAAATCAAATACCACATGTGAATGTGTAATCATATTTTCATTTTTTTTTATAAGATTATTTCTAAGTATTTCTATTTCATTTTTTTTTATTTTATTAACTATCCCTAAGCTTGTATTAGGAATTAGATAATAAGATTTTTTTTTTTAGTTTATTTTAAATTAAAAATTCTGTTATGTCCAAAATAGTCTTCATTAGAACCTTTACCAGAATCATGTATTTCATGTTTGATTTACTTAAAAATTGTATTAAATTTAGTAATTATAAATAAATTAATAGTTTTATATATCAGAATTTAAACATTTTCTTGGTACATATTTACATTGTTTTGAATATAAAACTAAATCTTTTGTTGCATGCTTTTGTATTAAACATGGATATTAAATTGTTGATTTTATTTTGTAATGGATAATTTAAAAATATTGTGCATTACATAATAGAAAAATATTAAATCTGTTGGAAGATTAAGAGTAGCTTTTATGTTTTTATTACTGCTGTTCTGAAATATAACATGCAATTATGAAAAAATAATAATCAAGTTCAAGTAAACTCTTGAATCAAAATTGGCATAATATAATGATTTCTTTTACCAACTGCATACCAAAAATTCATACAGTTGTTTCAATTGGTTAATGTTTCTCATACCGTAAAAAAGTATGCTCAAAAGAGATGACAAACAGATAAAATTTTACCCTAAATCAGTTGTAAAAAATGATCAACGATAAATTAAAATATTTTCATGAGAATAATTTAATGGCTTTTAATTTTAAAAATATTATTAATTATTTCTTATCGGTTGGTAATAAATTTATAATTTCCTTTTACAATAATGCATTTGTGTAGCCTTTTTTTCTGTTGCTTTGCCTGTTAGAAAATGCAAATTTAATCTGATGTGCTTTAAAAGCAAATTATCTTAAAAGTTTCATTTATTACATTGATAATCATTGTTATTTAAATGTTTCATTTTTGCAAAGAGAGATTAAATAATGGATAGTTGTCATTATTTCAGTACATGTATTCCATACTGAAACTGAATTTTTCAACTAATTATAAAAGAAACTTCTATTTGCATTTCACTTACTAAAAATACTAAATAAAGTAAACATCAGGAACATAAATAATATTTAATTCAATTATATAAATAGCTAATAGTGTGAGGGAAATGTTTTATCTTGTAAAAGGAGCATCTTAGAGAACCACTAAATTAATATATGCACTATACATATATTTGGGACCGGATGACTGAGTGGCTAGTGCTGTGGCACTCAGTGTCGCAGGTTTCAGGTTTGAGTCTCGATGGTACCATGGGTATTTGTAGTGATTTGGAATCCACTTTATATTGGAGATCTTGGTCTAATGTAATTGTAGAGCATTGGATGTAGGGTTGACAACCCTACCCTGTAAAAAAAAAAACATCTCCTGTCTCGAAATCTGCCAGTAGGCAGACGGCCTTGGCCCACCATGGGACTGTTGCGGCAATGATAATGATGTATATATTTATGTAAGATTTTTCTGTTACATTATTCAGCATTATTTTCTATTTTTAGGAATTGTAATGTCTGTGAAAACTCAAGCAGAGCATAAACTTCACAAAGAAAGACAATTACGTGAAGGAGTGGAGCAAGAACTTATTAAATGTCGCTTGTATGTGAATGCTCTTGAGAAGGAAGTTGAAATGCTTCGTTCACTTCTTAAGGAGAATAACATAAAAGAAATGCCTCCTTCTGTTGTAAGCAAATCTCAACCGCAGACAACCATTAATGTTGTTGCAGAAGTTAATCATCATATACCTCCTGTTTGATAAAAGTATTTATAATATATCTCGTTGTAATGTTTAGTGTACAACTATTATTATTGTTATTATTATATTGTACAATGATAACATATCATGTTTTTTATATGACATGCAATACAGCCAAAAGGATTTGAACATGTATTTGTTCTTTCATATTTCTGGTGGTTTGCCAAATAGGATGCATTATGTTACTTTAAATAATTTTAAAAACTCTCTTTGGTACAGTGTTTGTTCTATTAGGAATTTGTCATAAGAATTTCTGTAGTTGTTTATTATTCACATACATGTTAATGATGCTCAGTGAAAACCAAAATATGTTCTCAATATTTGTTATGATAAATGTTACTCATGTGATTTTACGACAATAAGTGTTCTGAACTTTTGTTTTTCTCAATTTATGAACAAGTTTTGTTTTCAAGTTTAAATGTCTCAAAGTTTGTTTTGTCTCAAAGTTTATATAAAAAGAAAATGATGAAATGGAAAATATTTACATATTCCTTAAAAATTTTCTAAAATGATAAATGTTGTTTGTATTAAAAACTAGCATTAAAGAATGATTATATTAGGTTTTTTTCAGAAAGTAAATTTTATGCTTGTAAGAAATAATCTTTCTGAAATTAAAAGCATCATAGCTGTACACATCAAATATTGATCTCATTTTTATTTCAATCATAATTTTACTTTTATATTTATTGAGTTTATTTAATATTTATGTACTTTATCTTTAATGATACTCTATTAATTTTTATTAATTATAAACTGTTTTGTTTAAATATCAAAATATATATTCATTTTATGCAAGTTCGGGTTTTAATTTGTAATCAGAGTTCAATTTTATAAGAAAATAATATTAAAAAAAAGTTTGCAGTAATGATTATTATGAAATGCTTTCCTCAATGCTGTTTATTGTTATGAAGAATATTAGACACCATTAGCATATGAAGCTTACCTCAATGGAAGATATGTCATTTGATATAATCTGACCAATATATTTGTACATGAAATTCTACTAATATATTCTCAGAATATATGATATATAGTAAAATGTTAGTTTAATTTTTATTGAAAAAATTTTCATTTTAAATAAAAATAATGTTATTTTTATATTAATTCAATTATATATCAACAAACATTAAAAAGAAATGTATGTTTGTATTAATATGTATTTCAACTAATATATTTTGTTATTTTAAATAACATGAAAACATATTGGTTGAAATACATATTAATATAAACATACATTTTAAAACAAATGAAAATAATAAAACAAATGAAAATTTAAAAGAAATGAAAATTTATTATAAAAGTATATTTGATTTTTATACAAATTTTTTTTTAACATTTCTTGTTGCCTTTTAATGATATGTGCTTATTTCTTATTTTCTTTCCAAATGTTTCTTTGCTATATTATTTCCATCAATATTAATTAACCGATTATAATAATGTGAGAGATTTTATTAAGAAATTTTTATGAATTATATTGATATTTATATATCGGAAATGAATTTATCGAAATCATGGATTTGCATGACTTTTATAAATGTTAAAATTGTTGTATAAAATTTACTAATGCTAAAATTTTTAAATATCTGTGATATATAACTTTATCTAATCATGTAATAGTTTGCAGTAATTCAATTTTCTTTTATTTTAAGAATGTATTAAACAATTAATACTTCTACATTTTCGATAAATTTTCTGATGATTGAGAGCTTATTGAACAGGGAAGTTTAAATACTAAATAACTTTATTATGTGCCACGTACTTAATAGATCTGTTGAAACTATTATAAACTAGATTTACATTTTGAAATATTCCTGTTGATGCAATTTTGTACCACCTCTTTCTGTACATAAGTTTGTCTGTTGTTGTACTTTTTAAAATGTAATTTTTTTCTATTGCATGTCCATTCATATGTCTGCTCTCTATTTTTTTCTATTATTCTACTTTATAGTTGTGTATTGCTCATTTATAATGTCTATTGTCCAAACAGAAATTTGTTTTTTTGACTAATTCTGTACTGTATTTAATATATTTTATTTTATTATCAATGATTATGTATTCTAAACTTGTTGAAATATTTCATATTTATACAATATGTATTCATTATTAAATTAAGGATCTTTTTATAGAATTTCTTATCAGCAAAATAAAATTAGTTGATGACTTTACAAGTGTTTATTTGTAATGGAAATATGGCAATTTTATTTTCAACTACTGTAAATATATCAATATTTTTCAAATTTAAATTGTTAATTTTATTTAGAAGAATCTTATGTTCATGATTTCATTTGCAGTAATAAGTTTTATATAACATTTTGAATTGTGTTAATAATATTTTATAATATTTTGAGTGAATTTTTTATACTCAAAGCATAAAGAAATAAAAAATTAAAATTACAGTAAAGTCTTAATCACTGCTTCTTTTTGTGTTAAAAATATGTGGATAAGATTAATTTCTTGAAATTTGAAAATAATTATTAGAGAATTTAAAGAATTATTAGAAAATAATTATTAGTAGAAATTTTAAAGAATTATTGTTAGAAATTTTTCTTATTCATCTTTAATGTTATAAATATGTAAATATATTATTAAAAAGCAAACTTTCGAAATAACTTTGTCATACATAAATCCATATCTGACATATTACATGATAAAAAGGGACTGATTTTATTCATGTTGACTGATATTTAGCTATTCTATGCTTTTCAAAACAAAGGATATTGCAGTTTTGGATTGATATTGCAGATGTGAAAGGGTTTTTATAGTTGGTACATTATCAACAGACATAGTATTTTATGAGAAAAAAAAAAAAAAAAAAATCTGGAATAAAAGAAAAAAAAATTCTTTTATTAATTTTTTTTTGGTATGATACGGAAAATATAAAATTTGTGAAATTCAGAAAAAGAATGAAGAAAATGTGATTTCTTGCCGAAGAAGTCATTAACGGAAGTATTGATTCCTCTGATGGAAAGCAATCCTGCAATTTTCCATGTTTAAAATTCTGTTAGTTCTATCTAAATATTAATGAGGGATTGAGGTATTCTGCTCTATTACTCTAAAATAAATCTTTCCAGCTGTTTAACCATTCAAAGGGTATGGGAGATATAAGCAGTTAACATATCGTCTGCATGGAATGGCAAAAACATTTGATACATGTCTGGAGATCCATCTCATCTCCTCCAAGTCAGATAATTTCTTGTAAGACTATAGGATTGCTTCATGTGCCACATTTCCTCTAGTTAAAAATACACCCATTATCAGGATGGACTGAAATGTGGGTTTCATTAATGAAAAGAACATTGCTTCATTCATTGATTGACCTCTAATGTCAATTAGATCGATGTTCTCCAGCCCACTTTTTGAGGGCACTATGGTAACTTGTCTTATCTTTTATCTTGTAACCAGGGCCCGATTTTCCTATAGGCTAACTAGGCTTCAGCCTAGGGCCTCAAGATCAAGAGGGGCCTACATTCAAATTGTTAGCAAAATTAGAATTACACTATTCTAAAAACAGTAAACACTAAAACACTGGATCGAAAATAAGGAAAAATTATCTAATAATTCATACTTAAACTTTAAATACGAATTATTATGAAATAAATTTATCTGAATTGAATGTGCTTTAATCTTCAATGTATTGAATATATTTCATTTAACTTGATAGAAAATAGGATAATTTTTATTGCATATTTTATTTTCTTAGTCAAAAGATTTTTATTATTTGAATTTTGTTTCTTCGTAAATGTTGTGTGTTACACTATATAGGGTGCTGAGAATAAATGTCCAAATAAGTGTTCTCGACGCATTTTTTAAAAGGATTAGTATCCATCACAACATGTTTCATTTAACATATTGATATATATATCACAGTGATGATGTATTTTATTATCCCTCATGTAATTTACAAACTTAAAAACGGGAAGTGAAAAGGCCTCACAAGTGGAATAGTCTAGGGGCCTCTTTTCATCTAAAACCGGCCCCTGCTTGTAAATTGAAAACTGCTTTTAATTGAAAACGATGTCCAACACCAAATGAGTATTGATAATTAATATCCACGAATAGGAAAAACCGAAATATGAATGTCATTTTCTCCAACAGAACTTTCGACCCGGTGTCTGGTATTAGAGTTTCGATTAAAATTGGCCGAAATCGACTCGATGTTGATACTATGATATGTGCTTTAATGAAACATATCGTAGGCCTGCGAGCACCAGATATCGAGTCGAAGGCACTGTTGGAGAAAATGACATTCATATTTTGGTTTTTTCCTGTTCGTCAATGTTAATTATCAATACTCATTTAGTGTTGTTCCTCGTTTTCAATTTTGGCCTGGTCTTCGGTATGCATTACTGGTCTTCAAAATGTTACTGGGTGTTTCTTGTCTTTTCACCGGTTAGTTGTGCTAAGATGAAACTCCATTTGATGCAGTAATATCCATTTGCGATTGCAAAAGGAGAATCAAAAGTTAAGAAAATTTCCAAATCTGTGCAACATTTTTAATTCTTTTTCTTTTTTTTTTTTTTTAATATAAAGTTTTCCGTTTCGAAGACTATGGTTTTATTTGTAAAATAATTAAAAAAAAAATTTCTTTTCTGAAATTGTAAAATAAAATTCTTTAAAGGATAACTTGAATAGCTAGAACAAGATCGTTGGGGGACTCCAACATATTTTAATTCTGTGACTCTTTTCAGTAATCACTCTGTCATTTAGGAAGTTTATATGACAGTCAAACGCATGTGGCCCAATAAAAAAAAAAAAAACAAACAAACTTTCAAACTTCATGAGATTGCGATTAATATACACTGAAGTGACAAAAGTCATGGGATACCTCTTAATATCGTGTCGGCCCTCCTTTCGCCCGGCGAAGTGCAGCAACTCGACGTGGCATGGACTCAACAAGTCGTTGGAAGTCTTCTGCAGGAATATTGAGCCATGCTGTCTCGATAGACGTCCATAACTGTGAAAGCGTTGATGGTGCAGGATTTTGGGCACGAACAGACCTCTCGATGATATCCCATAAATGCTCGATGGGATTCATGTCGGGCGATCTAGGTGGCCAGATCATTCGTTGGAATTGTCCAGAATGTTCTTCAAACCAATCGCAAACAGTTGTGGCCCAGTGACATGGCGCATTGTCATCCATAAAAATATCGTTGTTTGGGTACATGAAGTCCATGAATGGCTGCAAGTGATCTCCAAGTAGCTGAACATAAGCATTTCTAGTCAATGTTCGGTCCAGTGCACCAGAGGACTAAGTCCATGCCATGAAAACAGCCCACACCATTACGGAGCCACCACCAGCTTGAACAGTGCCTTGCTGACAGTTTGGGTCCATGGCTTCGTGGGGTCTGCGCCACACTCGAACCCTACCATCAGCTCTTACCAACTGAAATCGTGACTCATCGGACCAGGCCACGGTTTTCCATTCATCTAGGGTCCAACCGATATGCTCACGTGCCCACGAGAGTCGCTGCAAGCGATGCCGTTCTGTCAGTAAAGGCACTCGAGTCGGTCTTCTGCTGGAATAGCCCAAGAAACCAAATTTCTCCGCACAGTTCTAACAGACAAGTCCCTTGCCCGTCCCACATTGATTTCTACGGTTATTTGACGCAGTGTTGCTTGTCTGTTAGAATTTACGACTCTTTGCAGACGTCGCCGGTCTCGGTCGTTAAGTGCAGGCGGTCGACCACTGCGCTGTCCATGGTGGGATGTTATGCCTGAAATTTCATACTCGGCACACTCTTGACACAGTGGATCTGGGAATGTTGAATTCCCTAACGATTTCCGAAATGGCATGACCCATGCGTCTAGCTCCAACTAACATTCCGCGTTCAAAAAGTCTGTTAATTCCCGTCGTGCGGTCATCATCACGTCAAAACCTCTTCACATGAATAACTTGAACAGAAATGAAAGCTCTGCGAAAGCACTGCTCATTTATACCTGTTCTACGCGATGCTAAAAATTTGCAATTTGAAAATTTGCATATTGCTATCCCATGACTTTTGTCACTCAGTGTACAATTAATGCTACAAATATAATTTTAACTTGCTGTTAATTTCCAAACCTTGTCAAACACTAAGACACTAAATTTTGTTTAATTTGTTGAGTAATAATTTTGTTTAATTTATTATTAAATATATAATTTTGTTTAGTTTAATAAATTTTGTTAACTAAAGTTTGTCACTAAATTTTGTGTGGCACACACAAAAAAAGTGGTCTAGGAAACTAAAGAGTTAGATATCCTTTCTCTAAAAGATGATAATAAAATTCTTTATAAATTCATATACCACTAAGTAATATCAGAATTCTTGAAAATTTGAGATATTCTTTTTTTTTTTTTTATTTTTAAAATTTAATATTATACCACAGTGTTCATGAGGTTTAAAAACTTAAACCTTTAACTATGAATTAAGTTATAAAAGTGGGAAAAGGAATTTTTAAAAATAAATAATCCATTCATGCATAATCAAAAACTAATTTTCTTTTTTTATTAGCTACAATTTGAGTAAAAACATTATTATTCCAGCATAAATTGAATATTTTATAAGCCCAAAAGGTTAAAAGATTTTATTTTTTTACATCAAATCTATTTACTCATATTGTTTTACATGATGTGTTTTTTTCTCACTTTTAAAATCATTCTTCATAAAATAAACGCAGCATTTTTTGGTGCTGCCATCTTCATGCAAAAATTATAAAGTTTCTAATTTTTTAAAAATAAAATCAGTAATCATTTTTAAATGTGGATTTTAATGCTTTAGCTTTGTGTGTCTCATAGCTCTTAGTCTAATCTACGTTTTCAAATGGGTTATTTTCTTAATTTAAAAAAAAAATTGTGAAAATTTGTTATATTTTTAAGATTTTTGGTGGAATTATTAAATAGTAATTAAAGGAATGATTTTAATTTTCTAGGATTTACTTATTGATTGATTTCTATAAATATTTCTATTTTTCTTTCTAATAATATGCCAAAAAGCTAATTCATTAAAAGCATTGGGGATAGTGATAAATATTCTTAATAGTTAGCCGTATAAGACCATTCACTTTTGTAGAGAATTAACAAAAATTGTTCGCAAGGAAAGCTAAATCGAATGAAAATCAAATTCAAAATGAAAATTTTTGAAGTTATTTTCAAATTAAAGAGGCGCTCTCAGTGCTGACCTTTTGATTACATCACAGTCAGGTATAAGTCGCAGATCTACATGTTCATCGGAACAGTAATTAAATACATTAATAATAACCATTTTCCAAACAGTTCTTAAGCACTGCATTCACATCCAATTCCAAAAAGTAAAAAGAATTCAAAAGTCATTTTATCCACTCTGCGGGCTAATAATAATGTAACTCCTCAATGTAATACCACTCTGCCATCCATTGATATCCTTTTTATGACCAAATCAAACGAGAAAACAAAACGTATATAACGGCTCAAATTTAAATTTCATAAATTTAAGAAACTTCAAATATATCATTAAAAGATACTGACAACCCAAAAGTAATGATTTCAACAATACCTTAGCCAGATAAGCCAAGAAAAGCACGAGCATACTGGTCAAGGAAAAGAACAGATAATATAATGATGATATAAATCATAAAAAACAATTAACGAATTAAAAAACACGAACAAATATAATAATCAAACACGAATAAACGAACAAACATAATAATTAAATACGGAAAACGAACAAATATAAACAGGAACTTTAAAGTATATAATTTTTTTATTTCCAATGGCAAGAGAAAAAGACAAACTCTTACGAGACCAAAACAGTGTAAAACACACACAAAAGAAAACCGTAAGAGAAAAATATCATTGCCTCGTCAGCAAAGTTCTAGCTCTCCGATATCTTTTCACCTGGGAGTCCTTATGCAAGGCCGGCCATCCTACTATAGGGTGTGCTTCCCGTATTTCACACAGAGCAGGCAATTTGGGCTATCGAAAATGCCAAGGGGGTGCAGATGGTTCTCCAAACAACCATGGCTCACCGCAAGTCTCAACATCGTAGTTGGCAAGGGAATATTGAATTTCAACTTTCTTAGATTGGGACAGGCCTCCCGCATTCCATTGTAAGACACTTAGCCTACACGAAGTTCCATGAAGGTGATAAAAACGTAGGTTATCATAATAAACTAGATTATCGGAATAACTCTGAGTTGAAATGATTATCTCCCTTTGGAAAAGAAATGAGCCTTGGCGGAATCAGAACCTTGAACTGCAGAAACCCTCTGGTATTTTTCCAATCCTAGAATCAATAGATTTTTCTAATTTCTCGCTTAAACATTGACACTGTCGTATAATATAATTGCACTCCTCTGCCTCGTAAACCAGATGCATATCCACTAGTTCTGCGTTAGTATAATCCGTTATCCTTCTAGCGCTGCGTCAATGTACGAAAGTAGTGTAGAACGATCGTAACTCTGGTGCTCGTGCAACGCCATCTACTGCGCCTGAAAGCATTTCCGATCCATCATTGCTATGTGATTGTCGTCTATACATACCCTAAATAGTATGAAAATCTGATGGCGGGACACTCTACGTACTTTAGTTACGCATCCATGTTACAAAGATGAAGGCAATTGGAATATAAACTTTATTTCACCCCCAATAAAAAGAGCACGTATAAACTTATTGGGGGTCAGATGGCCGAGTGACTAGCGCTCTGGCGACGCAGGTTTTCGGGTTCAAGTTCCGGTGGTTCAATGGATGTTTGTTGTGGTTCGGAATCCATTTTAAATCGTAGGTCCCGGCTGCTACTACTACACCACACCACATTACTGTGCCTAGAGTTAAGCTGCCCCTAGACAGCTTAGGAATATATGACTGTAGAGCGTTGGGTGTAGGGCTGACAACCCTACCCCTTTCGTAAAAAGAAAACATCTCGTGCCTCGAAATCTGCCAGTAGGCAAATGGCGTTGGCCTGTTACCCAATGCTGCTGCTGATGATAAAATTATTGTAGATATAGCAAAAACTTCGATATTTTTTTTTTTTTTCAAAGTGCTAAAACAATACTCTTCTGCATTCTCATTAACACAACTGTCTCCTTATACATATCTGTATCCTTATTAAAACAATTTTCCTCCATTTTGTATTTAAAATAATTTCATTGCGTATTTTATTATTTAATTTTCTTTAATAGTATAATTTAGTAGTTTCATTAAAAAAATATTTAGAAATAAATAATAAATTTTATCCATATTTTTGAATAAAGCATATGAATAATTAGCTTTTAATCCTGATAAAAAATTGGAAGATTACTTTCTAAAATATCCGATTATTATTTTAATCTTAATTTTAAAAATAAATCATAGTTTAAGACGATACTTAAAGAGAACTTTTGCCATAAAAATAATCCCGAGTATTTCTTGTATAATATTTAAGATTAATTCTTATTAAAACATTTCAGAAAATCCTCGTTTATGTAAATTATGATCATAATTACCACCTGCTTTACAAATGAAAGTTATTTTTTATCTTGAAATCTCTTTACAAACTCAGACACACAATTCAGTTTAAATTTATATTAATAACTAATGAATGTATGGCTAATTAGCTCTAATTATCGCTACGTTAGCTCAAAATTAATTTTTTTTTAATTCTTACATGTAGAAATAATCACGACATTAAATTTTATTGTTTAATTTTGCCTTTTGATTTCATAGAATAAATCTGGTTTGCTTTTTAAAAGAAATTTTAAAGGCAATTAAATTATATTTGCTATCAGAACTTATTAAAAATATTGAGATTTTAAAAACACTATAGATATTGAATGCATATACGTGTAATATGATATGTAAAAACAACAACAAATACATTACTTCGAATCTGGTAAAAAAATTTTTTGAAAATTCTATGATTTTGAAATTTTATATATTAAGATACAAAAGCAAAATTTTTAGTTGAAATTTTTTTCCTTTTAGTTGCTATTTTCAGAGTATAAAATTGTGATAAATTAGACCGCATGACCGTCTATGTTCCTGGGAGAGATTGGATTTCATTGTCAAAACTAGCAATTCACACACTAAGGAAGCTGGACCACATTATCAAAAATAGTAATTTCAGGAATATCTCAATAGATTACTATTACTATTACTACCATTACAGATTACTATTTACTATACTGTGATATATATTTACTATACTACTACTATTACTACCATTACAGATTACTATTTACTATACTGTGATATATATTTACTATGCTATTACTATTACTACTACTACAGATTACTATTTGTCAATGAAATCTAATTTTATTGACAAATAGTAATCCACAGAATATTACACTGACAGAGAGATTGTTTTTTTTTTTTGCCAAAAATAATAATTTATATACTGAGGGAACTGAATCGCATTGCCAAAAACAACAATTCCTAGAGTATCACTCTAGGACAGATTGGATTTCATTGCCAAAAGTAGTAATTCACAGAGTATCCCACTAAATGAACTGGACCACATTATTAAAAATAGTAATTCAGGAGTAGTCCAATGGGAAATTTGGATTTAATTGTCAAACAGTAATTCACAGAGTATTACACTGAGAGAGAGAGAGAGAGAGAGATTGGATTTCTTGCCAAAAATAACAAGTTACCCACTGAGACTGCTGAATTACATTGCCAAAAACAATAATTACTAGAGTATCACTCTGAAAAGATTAGATTTCATTGGCAAAAAGAAATAATAATAATAATTCGCACACTGGGAGTGATCTGATTTCATTGCCAAAAGTAGCAATTTTCAGAGTATGACTTTGGGATAGATTAGATCGCATGACCAAAAATAATAATTCCCAGAGTGTCTATCCTACTGGGAGAGATTGGATTTCATTGCCGAGGCTAATTATTCACGCACTAAGGGAGCTGAATTCTATTGCCAAAAATAGTATTTTCAGGAGTATCTCAATGGGAAAAATTGGATTTCATTGCTAAACAGTAATTCCCAGAGTATTACACTGAGAGAGAGAAAGAGAGACATTGGATTTCTTGCCAAAAATAATAATTTACCCACTGAGACTGCTGAATCACATTGCCAAAAACAGTAATTACTGGAGTATCACTCTGAAAAAGATTAGATTTCATTGGCAAAAAAAAAATAATAATAATCCGCACACTGGAAGAGATTGGGTTTCATGGCCAAAAATATTAGATCATTATAGCGAGATTAATTAACAGAGGGACATCGTTTAAGGTT
Organism: Caerostris extrusa; assembly: GCA_021605095.1. Taxonomy (NCBI): domain Eukaryota; kingdom Metazoa; phylum Arthropoda; class Arachnida; order Araneae; family Araneidae; genus Caerostris; species Caerostris extrusa. The sequence continues at coordinate 69,703 of BPLR01005440.1, read as the reverse complement.
GGTAAAAATAATAATTCACAAAAATAACAAGCTGGGAAAAACTGGAAAACGTTTTCAAGGAAAGTAGATAATTTGGCAGCAAAACTTTACCAGGATGGATTACACAGAGGCCTATTTAAACTGTATAATAAAAAGATGAAGCAATATTTCCGATCTTCCTTTTGCATTTACGTTTTTAATCATCATCATCAATTTCGCAACAGCCCCATATTGGGCCAAGGCCGTCTGCCTGCTGGCAGATTTCGAGACAGAAGATGTTTTCTTTTTACGGGGTAGGGTTGTCGGCACTACGCCCAACGCTTTACAGTCTGGACAGTCTCTTACAGGAGACCGGGATCTACGGCTTAAAGTGGATTTCGAACCACTACAAATATCCATGGCACCGCCTGGACTCGAACCCGAAAACTGTGGTAGCGAGCGCCAGAGCGCTAACCACCCGGTCATCATGCCGTATTTACGTTTTTAAACGGATCATTAATATATTAAATTAAAAATGATAGCTATAATAATATATAAGTTTTTAAATTACGCAAAGCATCTATTTAAAATAAAAACTTAAATATAATAATTGAGTAGTTATTAAATAATTTTATAGAGTACAAATATATCGGCTCCGCCGATTACAACTTTTTTGTCTTTAATTTCAGTTTGTCACTTACCATACTCCATTTTATACAGTGTGTTTGATATAAGAAATGCAATCTTTATTCTTAAACAATGGAATTAAAAACTTAATTTTTATTTGAATACAGGAGTATTTTTTTTGAAGCAGATGGAACCATAAATGCTCTAGAGAACAACAATTCTAGCACTGGTAATAGAGAGCTCTTTTTATATTTGTTATATTTCATATCTAATAAATATTTATGAGTTTTCAATGAACATGCTTGTTTAAGAACTAATCAAATTATTATTTCCTTCTCAATCAATGATTTTTATAAATTTTAAGGAATTTAATTAGATTATCAAAGAATTCTTTTGTTTGTCTTTAAGGAGATAAATTCCTTCATTTTTGATAAATAAAATAAAAAAAAGGTATTTACTTCAGTGAGTCAAGAGCAGTTTTTAATAATCTGTTAAAAGATTTGTTCTAGTGGAACAAGAATATTTCTTAAGAATTTAAGAAATTTAATTCAACAATAAATTCTCACAGATATTATATACGAATTCTTCCTTTCAATCTTTGGATTTAAAAAAAAAAAAAAAGACATCTTGGATTTCGATTTTTTATTCTTTACTTATTCGAATTCTTTTTTACTTAAGAACACTTATGAAATGATTAATGAAGGAAATATTCTATTTGGTTAATTGTAAAAATAAACATGCCTTTTCTTTTTCATTTTGTTACATATTTATCATAAATATTATCCCCTTTAGTGTTAAATTTTTGTCGTTATTTTATATTTTTATAGATCTTTCGAAGTCACTTAACGACGCAAATGAAAAAAAGGAAACTGAAAACAAAACGAACTTCGATATTTTTGCTAGCAATTTTAGATGGAAAGTGAGATACATTTTATATCAAGAAAGATATAAATTTAAATAATTTGTTTATACATAATCCGATGAATAATATATTTTGGAATTGTTGAATAATTTAGTCTTTTAATATTTTACTTTCATGTATTTAATATATTTATTTCCTGTATTTATATTTTTCCTTCATGTATTTAATATTTTTTTCATGTATTTATATTTTTCTTTCATGTTTTTAATATTTTTCTTTCGTGTATTTATATTTTTCATTCATGAATTTAATATTTTTTTCTTGTATTTATATTTTTCTTTCATGTATTTAATATTTTTCTTTCGTGTATTTATATTTTTCATTCATGAATTTAATATTTTTCTTGTATTTATATTTTCTTTCTTTTTAATATTTTTCTTGTATTTATATTTTCCTTTCATGCATTTAATATTTTTCTTTCATGTATTTAATATTTTTTTTCTTTTTTTCTTGTATTTATATTTTCCTTTCTTGTATTTATATTTTTCCTTTCATGCATTTAATATTTTTCTTTCTTGTATTTATATTTTCCTTTCTTGTATTTATATTTTCCTTTCTTGTATTTATATTTTTCTTTCATGCATTTAATATTTTTCTTTCTTATATTTATATTTTTATTTTATTCTTATATTTATATTTTTTTTCATGCATTTAATATTTTTTTCTTGTATTTATATTTTTCTTTCATGTATTTAATGTTTTTTTCATGTATTTATATTTTTCTTTCATGCATTTAATATTTTTCTTTCTTGTATTTATATTTTTCTTTCATGTATTTAATATTTTTTTCATGCATTTATATTTTCTTTTCATGCATTTAATATTTTTTTATTTTCATACTACTCACTTTTATTATGGAATACATATCCTTCAAAATGTCTCTCTATATATTGATCTATATATATATATATATAAATCTTTCTATATCTATCTAGCTATCTGTCTATCTATCTATCTATATAATCTATCTCTCTCTCTCTATGTATATTGTAACGTCTCAGCCTATAACAGACCTATAACGGCTTCAAAAAAAGAGGGCCACTTTCAGGTTCATAGGAGCACTTTAACTTTTATTCACAGGCACTATATATATACTATAGAACTCTGGGGTCTCTCACAAAGAAATAAAAATTAAATTTGATCAGAAGTGCAAGATTAAATCACAAGTGCAGTTCCCTCCAAGGTTGGAGATTTTTCACAGCTCTTGAATCTAATTGCCTGGTTTGGGCAGTCATTAATTATCACACGGCGTGATAAACGTAACCGCAAGGGTTTCACTTTGAAAAACAGGCGGAGACTCTGGCCTATTCAGTCACTTCAGAGGAAAAAAAGAAAACAACAATTCTGGTCGACTCGTCGCATAACTCTCTCTCTTCTTCTTAAAAACCTACCTTTAAGAAAATCCTTCAGGGATGGGAGGGGGTCAGCTTCCCTCATCTCTCATTGGAGTGGACATTTTTCAGCTCATGAATGTTCACCTATCACGATGGAACAACTCATGGTGTAGTCCATATTCCATTTGTAATTGTTTTGACTTGTGAAGGCCGCACAGACATTTGCTAATTACCTGAATTTAATATGACACCGAATAGCTGATATAAGAATTGAGTGATAGATTGTTCTCATTAGTACAAAACCCTAATTGCTTATTATATACTTGTGAGGCAACATACATTCATAAGTGGTTCTCATTAGTACAAAACTCTAATTTCATATAATATAATTATCCACAATAAAAGGTCGTCTGCTGTAAAATTTGAGTGATGGGTTATTATTATTATATATTTGTCAAATAATATACATTTCTTTTTCCTGGGAATGAAATACCAAAACTCTTCGCTTTGAAAAAATGTTAATATATATATATATATATATATATATCCCTAAAATCCAAGTTTTCTAATAGGGCGTCATAAAAACTTAAAATGCTTAAAAAAACTTTTATAGCTTTAAAAAAATTCCATCGCTTCAAAAATTTTTGTATTATTTTTTAAAACTTTCTAAAAATAATGCAAAAGATACAATATTGTTCTGTAGGAAAAAATATTCCTAATTATTAAAATATCCATTAGCAATTCTTCAAAAAGATTTTTTTATAACTTTCACATCAATCATATCCATTCCTTTTTTTTTATTTCTTCTATATTGTTCTTTTTTTTTTTTTCCTCTATTTGAAAATTTTCACACAACATTATCTTTTAAAATTATGCTTTGAACACTTTTACAACTCTTTCTTTCTTTAAAAAAAAAAAAAAAAAGAGTACTTTTTTTAGAAAAGGGGGGGTGCAGGAGAGAAAAAAGATAATCTCACGACATAAATCAGTGTCAACTAAAGTTTTTTTTGCTTATTGATAGATAACTAAAAATAATTCTCTTTGTTAAATGATACAATCTATCATGTTGGTTCATCAAAAATCAATTGTAACTGTAATTTCAACTGAAAAGCAATATGATTAAATATGAGTTATTATTTTATAATTTAGGTATTTTAATTTATTTGACAATAGAGTTTGACAGCATATTTTTGTGTTATTTATGTGATTTCAATGTTGGAGAGGGGTAGGATTTAGAAATCTTATTTAGGTGCATAACTATTTGAAACAATTGAAGAATTTTTCCATATATTTGGAAAAGGAAAAAAAAACACCCCTTCTAGCTTTGTGGTATTCATAACATTTTTGGTAAGCAACTGCCGTTTTTTAAATATCTTATGAAGTATAAAATATAGTTTAACACTGTAACCATGATTCCTCCTACACACTGGCAGAAGCGCCCTCCTGTGACGTTCAGGAGAAGGGATTAGTTGGCTTACAGACTCTCACCCGGAGAGAGTATATTTCGCGCAATTCTGCGCATAACCGAGTTTCGTTTTTTTGCTTAGAAGTGGAGTTCTCCCACGAAGCTATAATTATCTGTCTTTTATTTTAAATGCATTAAATATTGCTTGTATGTGTGTGTTGTTTGTGCTTGTGTGAATAAAACTGAGTTCTCAAATCTGTGATTCAAGTATCTTAATCCAACCAAAAACAATCTAGCACTTGAACGTATGACCTGTATCCACACCAGTACAATACTTGAAAATGTAACGAAATTCTAAGATTCTTTTTACACGGTGCAAGCTTTTTCAAGAAAATTTGAATTTTTCCATCTTAATAATTCACAACATTATTTTTTTATTATTCCTGTTATTTTCTGTATTTTGTAAAATGTACAATAATTCATTATCGAAATAAATTAAAATATAAATTAACAAAACAAAACATTATGGCAAAAGAAAAAAAAAATTAAAAATAGATTAATCCAATCTGTACTACGTACTTTATTTATTTATTATTTTTGGCAGCTGTGTGTGATAAATTCTGTCCAGAAACAATTTATTTTTGCCATTACCCGATGATTCCATTTTTTTTTGAGGGTGGGTGGGTAAAGAAATTTGATAAATGTTGTAGAAGTATGAACAACTGAACATAAAAGGTAAGTAATTTGTTGGAAAATAGTTATAAAAAGTGTGAAATTTTGTGCCTTACAAAGAATGAATTAAAAAAAAAAAAAAAAATCAAAGCTATTTTATCACCGAAGTTCATTAATTATTAATGTATGTTTAAATTTACAGATGTTAAAATAAAACTAATATCATCAAAATTTTTGAAATTGTATTACATAAATTAAGGATTATAAGGATAAATAAAGGTCCATAAATTAAGGATAATTCACACAGAAATTGAACTCTAAAATAAAAATTTCACGTGTAGAATTATCACACGCATCTTGAAGAAGAATATGCAAATTACAGGAAATTACCAGATGGCGCGGATAGTACGTCACAATGACGAGTGTAAGAGAGGGGTATATAAGGAATGGTGGCAAAGAAGTAAAATTGTTCACAGGCGCTTTAAAAGCCATTCAGTGCAATAACCGCATAGTTATGGCACAAAGGAAGCATTTGTATGATTTTTTTTTACGTTGTAGAATTATCGGACGACTGGAATGTGTACGTACCCAGCTGGAAGTATCCGTGGAACTTGGAATCGCCCAGAGTGTCATCTCCAGGCTTTGGCAACGATTCCAAGATGATGGTAATGTGAGTAGATGTTACAGCACAGGTCGCCCCCGAGTTACAACGCCGAATGAGGACCGTATTTAGCAGTGACTGCCAAAAGAAACAGACGGAGCACAGCATCAGACCTGTCTCATCAGCTCTCTTCAGCTACCGATACGACAGTTTCAAGGCAGACCGTGTACAGACGCTTAGGGCACATTTGTCTATATGCTCGTAGGCCTGTCAGATGTGTTCCACTTACCGCAACTCACTGTCGCCTGCCATTAACGTGGAGTAGAGAGCATGCATTGTGGACACCGCAACAGTGGTCTTGTGTGATGTTTTCTGACGAGTCCAGGTTTAATTTGCAGTCTGATACTCGACGGACTTTCATATGGAGAGCGCCAGGTACCCGTTACCACCAAGAGGACACCATTGAACGACACTGTTACAATGGTGCAGGATGGCTCGTTTGGGGAGGAATTATTCTTGGTTCCAGAACTGACCTGCATGTTCAGAGTGTAACGATGACAGGCCACATCTATCGGGATGTCCTTCTGGAACCACATGTACGTTTGTTTCGGGGCGCCATGGGTGCTGAATTTCTGTTTTTGGATGACAACGCCCGTCCTCACCGTGCAAACATTGTAGACGAATGCCTTCAATTGGAGGATATCACCCGTATGGATTGGCCAGCATACTCACCGGACTTGAATCAATAGAGCATGTGTGGGATATGTTTGGCCGACGGAACTTCGGAGGGCATTGCTTGATGAGTGGTGTAATATTCCCCAAGATCAGATTGATAATTTGATACTCAGCATGCCTGGGACGTTGTACGGCCTGTATTGCATCGTCCGGGAGACATACTCCATATTACCCATCATACTAACCATGTTCTACTGTTTTTTTGTAAATAGGTTCTTTTTGAAATTTGCTCCAGGAAGTAAAAATCGCAATTTTTATTAATTATGTCAAACATACAGCATCTTTTTTGCTCTTTACCTTTTGTTTAATAAATAGACTTTACAAATAAGTCAAATTTGTTTTGCTTCTGTCTTTTCTTTGCCTGAACTTCATTATCCTTAATTTATGGACATGAGTGTAAAATAGCATTTGAATAGCAATCTCATTTTATTACCGAATTATGTATGATTTACTATAATATCAAATCGAAACTAAATGTAAAAGACTTATAATGTGTTAAATATTTATTATATTTGGGATGAAATAGTTATTTCTGACACAGAGAATGGACAATAAATGATAGCGATCCCAAAGGATTATTTCATGTCATTCCGTATAATAATTAGTTTTCAACATATTCTGTTATAATTTTCATCGATTACAACTGATTACTTTTCCATCGATTGAATTTGAAAAGAGAAAATGGAATAAAAGCTATTTTATCTAAAAATTCATTATTTATTTTGTACTACACTCAGTGGAATTTTAATTTCATCATTTGCTAAAACATCCAGGAAATTTTTTAAATACTTATTCAATAATAAATAAAACTTGGTCAAATAAATAATAAATAATTCTTGGTAAAATAAAGAAACAAGAATCACTTTCAGTTAGGCTTTAATGATTTATACCTACCCTGTAAGGGATTATCTTGAAAGATTATTAATGGATAAGAATTGGGCATATTTGCGGTTTTTCTATATAAACAATTTATCTTCCAATTCTGTGCAAATCTTTGATCGATTACGATTGGTTATTTTTTTTATCAATTACGATTAATCATTTTTTCCATCGATTAAATTTACCAAATAGAAAAATGAAAGAAAGTTATTTTATTTAAAAATATGCACTCAATTATTTTGTATTATACTCAGTGGAATTTTAATTTCATCATTTGATAAAACAAGCCAACAAAATTCTTTTTCTTTTACTTATTTAATAATAAACAAAATTTGATAAAACAAAAGAAACAAGAACAATGATTTATTCCAACTCCATGAGTGATTTTTTGGAAAAATTATTAATGGATAGACGAATCGAGCATATATGTGTTTTTTCTATATATCTTCAAATTTTGCACAAATTTTTGATCGATTGCGATTGATTGTTTTTCATCGATTACGATTGAAAAAAACTTTTAAGGTGGAAATTAATTAATCTGTCTAATAAATATATATTTATTTTGTATTAATTTATAATTTCACTTTTTTCAATAAAACTTGAAATTTTTCATATTTAATCAGTTGTAAATAAAAATCTTTTGGTAAATTATAGAAATAAGAACAGTGATTTATTATAACACTCTAAATGATTATTTTGAACAACAATGAATTGACAGTGATGGATAAATGACACTAGTATATTTCCCAGCATTTCATGCAATACTTATTTTTAAGAGGTTCTACGTAAACCTTTCATCGATTAAATAGAAATAGAAAAAGATTTTTTATAAAGTCCCAAAAGGAAAAATAAGAACAATTATTCTTTCTGAATAAATGTATATTTATTAAAAAATATAAGTGAACAGATTTTTTATTATTTAATTTAACAAAAAAATTATTTATAATTATTTTAAATAATAAAAAAATTTATTGAAAAGGGAATCGTTTATTTCACTTTTGAAAAATCAATTTTATTATTATTTCTTTAGAGGGATGAAATTTTTTATATTAGAGAAATAAATACAGTGATTTATTCTAACACTCTAAATGATTATTTCGTACAGTAGTGAATGGACAAGGATGAATAAATGGTTCTATCGATATATTTCCCAGCATTCCATGCGATTGATTTTCAAGAAGTCCTACGTAAACTTTTCATCGATTGCGATTGATTATTTTCATCGATTACGATTGAATAAAGACTTTTTCTAAAGTGAAAAATATTTAGTCTTTCTAATAATTATATATTTATTAAAAATAAAACTAAATATATTTATTTATTTATTAAAGAATTTACCAAAAATTTTTATTTCTAATTTAAATTATCTTTTGAAAGTTTTTATTGGAAAGACGAATTGTTTATTTCACTTTTTGAATAAAAACGTTTTTTTCAATCTTTGATCGATTAGCTCACACCTTTTCTTTATCTTGTTCAAATTTTCAATCGTTCATAAAATACTTTACTTATTCATCCACTCAAGTTCAAAAACGTTTTTTTTGAACTTACTAGTGGATGACACTGATGTTAATACAGTTTTTTTCAAATATTAATTCAGTAAATAAATTAAATAAGAACAATTTTAGTTTTTTTTTTTAAATTTAAGTTGAAAATATCTACCAATGGATAGGCGCGAATCGAGATAAATGTTAAAAAATTCATGAAAAATTATTTATAAAGGACTTTCTGCAGTATAGTGAAAAAAAACTAGGAAATTGACTTTGTCTGAAAAATTTTTTTTATCTTACTTGTTTATTATTTATTTAGCTAAAAACAAAATCAGTTGTAAATATATTAGATAAATAAGAACAGTGATTTATTCTAACACTCTAAATGATTATTTCGAACAGTAGTGAAGGGTCAATGAAGGATATATGGTTCTAGTATATTTCTCAGCATTCCATGCAATCATTTATTTCTAAGAGGTTCTACGTAAACCTTTCATCGATTACGATCGAATTTATGGATTCCCCAAGTGGAAAATGGAAGGGGTGGATTGTTTTATTGCGAAATATTCCGCCACTCACAGCTGTAAATCATTGGTTCGATTTCAGGCCCAGAACATTCTCTACTGAAGTGTGAAATTCCAATTTCGAGATGGTTCCAGACGACATTCAAAAGAGGTCTTCTTAATATCAGAATGTATCACTTTTTGAAAGCACTTGACATTTTACAGTTTGATTTGACTGAAACGAATTCAGTTTCCCTTTGGGATATTTAGTTAATCATTCAGAAAATTAGATGTTTGTTTAGAATTTAAGCAATAACAAATAGAGTTGAGTATATTTTTCATAGCACAAAAAAGGAAATAAATCTACTCCAGAATTTATTAATTGTTAACATTCTCTTTATATTGGTATAAATAATGAATGACTGAGACTATATATACAATTCAATAATGCCACAAATTGTGAATTTTGTATAAGAATATAGATTGGATTTGCAATTGTATAATGATTCACCCATTATTTGACCACATTATTATCCAATCACTCTATTTAAAGGATGCCCCCTTTAGGGAAAGCGATATATGACTGAATCGCATTTCTGTCCTTAATGTAGTTGAGTGTAGCGATATGCTTGAGGTTATTTTCTTGCTTTATTCTGGAGAAGTTCCTTTTTTAAGACCTTTCAAATAACAACCGCTGAAATTTATTATCAGCAGCCAAGATGCTTAAAAATATTTTTGCAGGAAATATGGTCTCCGTTGAATGCATAAAAAAAGAAGTGACATTGTAACATGACAATGCTAAATTCCACATTGCAAGAATTCTTAACAGTCTCTTAGAAGCAATTATATAGGAAATTATGGTTCTACCACTTTGTTTTCTAGACCTTGTCCTAACAGATTACTATTTATTAGAAGCTTACAGAAACATTTTGCATTACTTTGTCTGATTTCTAGAGAAGTAAGGTATAAAGGAAGCTAGATTGTTTTTCCCAAGCAAAACCATATGAATTTTTACAAAAGCCATAGAAAAGATGACGAGAAGATGTTATTGAAATAAAGGGTACTATGTTTATAATTGAATAGAATTTTTTTATCTAATTTGCCACTTTTATTTCAATCGGGAAAAAAAAAAATTAGAACTTTCGTTACAACCTGATATATTTATAAAATTTATTCACATAATTCCTACTCATACATAGAGTATTATTTGCATATCTTCATTGATTAATTCAAGTAAAAATTTTCTCAAAGAAAACATGTAATGATTAAATATTCATGATACCAACTGATTACAAAAAGTGCAGAGTTAGAGCTTTCTAAAGTAATTTATAAATAGATTCACATAAAGAAAGAATTTACTTCTAAAGATCAGATGGATAATAATTTTGCTGTTGGCAAGAGTGGCTTGGAGACACGGGTTGAGCTGGAATTAAGGGACAACTAACAACCGAAACTTTGAAATTTGACAAAGCTGCCGTATTTATGATGGGTATATACAGGTTAAACCTGTGGGCAAAAATACATTCCGTTGGGTTTGAAGAGGGAGGGTCCTGACAAGATGTGACCTTTGAGAGTGTTGGTTCAAAATTGGGGCAGCAAAACGCAGGTACAGTGTAGCGGACTCCACGTTGTGCATCCTAGGTAACGCTGAAATTATTATTTTAGTTACATATCTTTTATTCCAGTAAAGAATGATATAAAGACCTCACATTCGAACAGCGTATTAACAATATAATAATTTTTTTACGTAGTAACAATATAATAATTTTTTTACATAATAACAATATAATAATTTTTTTACATAGTAACAATATAATAATTTTTACATAATAACAATATAATAATTTTTTTTTACGTAGTAACAATATAATAATTTTTTTACATAATAACAATATAATAATTTTTTTTATGTAACAACAATATAATAACCTTTTTACGTATTAACGATATGATAACTTTTTTACGTAATAACAATATGATAATTTTCTTACGTATTAACCATTAAATATTTTTTTTTAAAAATTGAATCGAGTGAATGTTTTCAGTTGCTGTATAATTAAATATTTATTATTCAACTATTTAAAAATATTAAATATATTGTAAAATACTATTTTACAAATGAGATATACAAAAGTAAATGAATTATTTTAAAGTAGTTAAAGTTAATCCTTTTCTCATCTACTTTTATTTATTTTTCATGAAAAAAATAGGGTAAAAAACAAAATAAATAGATAAAATACAGAATAAATGTGATAGTTAGTTGAAATTTTTTAAAAATTTGAAATGCTAAACTTCATGCAAAAATCGAATTTCAAAACCAAAATAATAATTTAACTAGAAATTATAAAATTGAGAAATATATAGTTAATTAATAAAATTTAAAAATTATAAATTAATTAATATTTATCTATAATGTAATATTAAACTTTCCTGTTCTAAAAGTTATATCTGCTTATCTATATATTTATATTCTATTGATGTATTTTATCATTTATTTCTCTTAACAAAACATGCTCTATACTAAAATATATATATATATATCTATATAATTGTACTTTTATTTTTACTTAAAATATCTTATGCTTGGATTTAAAAATGCAAGATTTTTATTTAAAACCTACTGCTATTAATCATAGAACAAAAAAAAATAATTTTGAAGTCCAAGATGCAATCTAGTATAACCTAACTTTTATTATAAATTTTTACTATGCCTTCATCTAAATCTTAATTCAATAATTTTTCCGTTGAATCTTTACTAAGAACATAAAAAAGTCTTCGTAGAAAATGGAGAATGCAGTTTATGGGAGAGATTGTTAATTTTTTTAAAATATAGAGATTTTATGCTTACTTTTTTCAAGGTAGCCAGCCGTGCATGAAATAGAAAATTGAGAGATTGTGATTTAAAATAAATTTATCTATCTAATGGAAAAACTTTTTAAAAAGTTACTCTTCCATAAACACTTCTGCTTTCTGAAAATTGGATGAGTTTAGAGGGTCACAATTTTTCGAATGAGTAATTGCTTATTAAATTTATTTCTTACTCGTTTTTTGTTTTAACTAATTCATACATTATATATTAAGGAAGTCATTATTTATTTATTTTTTCAGTACCAGAAGGAGTTATAGGATTAAAAATGGTTAAAGCATACGGAAGGATTAGTTAAGTCACTTTAGTATTGAAGGGAATTATTAATTAAATTAAGAAGTTTAATTAAAACATCATTATAGTTAAAAATGGCAATGTTCTAATAAAATTTTCTACTACATCAGAGACCCCGTTCATTTTTAGTAATGAAATAAAATTAAAAAATTTCCGATTACCAAAAAAGATATATAAACTTTTTTTTGTTGTCAACGAAGTATCAGATTTCGGGGTGAAGAAATTTGTATGTTTATTAACACCGTCAGCTTGACAGAAGTGATGTTAACCGTGAAGGTTAAATATTCCTGTATGAGGAGTGAAGTGATATCCATTAGACGAATTCATTGGGTAAAATTTAAAATAAATTAAAAAATGAGCCCTTAATAAATATTTTAATTACAAAAATAATGTAATTTTATAATATTAAAAATAAGAAATATATAATGTTATTAAAATTTATAATTTATTAGAATTACACATCTTAAATCAGTATATAGTTAACCATTCATATTATATAGAAACTGAATAAACTAGAACTATTTTTGATATTTTAGTATAAAAATCATATTTTAAATTTATTTCAAAAAATGATATTTTAGTATCCTATACTTTCAAATTTCTTTAAAAGGACTAATTTTTACTAAACACCCTGTATATATAACAGACTGAAAATTATAGTAGCCCTTTACCTTTTTTTTTAAATAATAAAAAAATTAAATTACTTTAGATAATGTGAAATTTTTTATTTTGGCTTTCTATCTAAGGATTTTCCAGCAGAGAAACAAGTTTTACAGCGATTTACAATTTCTTTTAAACAATTTATTATTTAATACATTTTCTCTACTAATTTTTAAAATTACATTAAAAACTATAATGAAAATTATATCTTCACGCATGAATTTGTTACTAAAATTGTTGCCTTAACTTTTTATCCTATTATTCTATTTTTAAAAAATTGCAAGTCTGTTTCCAGGCACCATGTAGTATTGGCGTTTTCCAATGACATTAACGATTAAAATGGATAAAAATAAATTGTTTGGCAGCGTTATTTAATGAAATTATTGCCAGTCTTTAAATGGATTATTTTTTAGCTATGTTGGCTATTTTCAAAAAAACAAAAACAAAAACAAAGACGAATTTATTTTTAAATGCTCTCAAAGTAAAATTCAGATTTTCAATACAATTGTTTTATCAAAAGGTGATATTTAGTTTCTAATATTGATTGGTTCTACTTGCAGTGTTATTTGTCAGACAGGAAGACAACAAATCTGAGCCATATATTTAAAAATATTCTGTAATTGTTCAATAGGGATATATAATCTAAGTGATTTTTGGTTACTTAATAATTTCTAATGCCTTAAAATGACAATGAAAATCAAATTTTATTTTAATTTTAAAAAATGATATTTAGTATCCATAGTTTCAAATTTCCTTAAAAAAGATTGATTGCTTTACTGAACACCCTGCATATAACGACAAAGAAAAATTACGGTAGAATATATATATTTTAAATAATAGAAAATTAAATTACTTAAGAAAATATGATTTTCCTTTCATTGGCCTTTCTGTTTTGGGTCTTTATCAGCAAGGAAACAAGTTTTACAGTGATTATACAATTTCTTTTTTAATATTATAATTAATTTATTATATAATGTTTAATAATAATGTATCATTATTATATATATATATATATATATATATATATATATATATATATATTATATATATATTTATATATTTATTATATATATATATATATTATATATATATTTATTATATAATGTTTATTAATACTAGTATTATAATATAGGAGGAGAAAACGATTAAAAATTAGGACTTAACGAAATAAATTTTAAACCAAGTTTTCAATGCTATTATATTTATCCCAATAAAAAGATTCATTGATTTATGTTAACGAATATATATATATATATATATATATATATATATTCGTTAACTTTCCGTTTCGTTTTATAAAAATTTATTTCCTCTTTAAGACATTATTTTCTTCATCTTTATCTTCTTTATATATCTAAAAAATGACCAAAAATATCTTGATTTCAAGACAGGAAGATACAATTTTGTCCACGTTTTACAAAAGAAGTAATAAAACAGATTAAAAATATTTTTATTTCGGATAACTCAGTGAGACTATTACTAAATAAAGTGATTTATTTATATGCTGGTTTATAATTGTCAGATTACAAAAAAATGGTATCTCAGTAAAAAAAAAAAAAAAAAAAACTCAAATAGGTGTTCAAATAATAAAGTCTCAAAGTAAAGTAATAATTATAATAAGTTCTTTAATAATAATAATAGTAATAATAAGTTCTCTAATAATAATAATAGCAATAATAAGTTCTCTAATAATAATAATAGTAATAATAAGTTCTCTAATAATAATAATTCTCAATAATAATAAGTTCTCTAATAATAATAAGTTCTCAATAATAATAAAAGTTCTCTAATGATAATAAATTCTCAATAATAATAAGTTCTCTAATAATAATAATAATAATAAGTTCTCAAATAAAGTCTCAAATAGGTGTTGGCGTTGTAGAATAGCTCTAAAACTGCTAATTGAGTCTATTTCTTGTATTGTAAAAATACCAGTATCTTCAAAAAAAATAAAAACTTCTTTCATTCAATTCTGGAATAAAAAACACAAATATAATTGCATTAAAAGAATTAAATATAATAATAATTGATTTTTGTATTGTTAAATACTAGTAACTTCAAGAACAAAACCTTCTTTTATTCAATTCTTTGGAATAAAATACAAATATAACATTTGAAATTCTGTGTTACTATTTTTAGCGCCGTGGGAGATAAAGTTTCCTTCAAAACCAACTCAACTTCAGGAAACCATATAGAACGATGCCTAGAATGGAAAAATCACACACACACATAGTTCTTCAGCTCGAAGTACCAGATCACCTGTTTATCATTTGCTATCAAGTTGGTGGAACAGTGAATTGTTTTACCAGACTGAAAACTGATAGGTTTTCTTCTGTATGGTACACAGAAAGTATTGCTTCCGGCAGATTTTTCTTTGTCTGGTCTTTAGTTGAATTCACTGAAGAAAAAAGATTTAGAGCTCTTTTAAGGAAGGAAAAAGAAAGAAAAATTTTCTTTAGGAAATAATTTTCCTCTCTTGTTTTTTGCGAACATTTGCTGCACAAGTGAAAGATTTGGACTTCTTTTTTAAAAATTTCTTCTCGAAATGAACATTCGATCTTCACAAATTTGAAAAAGGGTTTTAACATTTATTCGAAGATTGTATTAACTGTTAACTATTTTCTGTGAATTTTTTTCAGTCCAATAAGTGTACCTGCTGACCTTATTTGTAATTATATTTTCCTCATATTTTTCAATCTTTTAAAACTATTCTTAAAAATCTGAAACATGATCTCTCACCAATGCAGTATTAATTTTCAAATTAAATTAAAAAGAAGAAAATAAACATGAAAATAAGAAAATTTATTTTAGAATTTTAATTAGATTGAATATTTCACTATCTTATGAGTACTGCTGAGTTTCATGGGGGAAATGTAATCATTTTGCCATAAACTCAACAGTAAAAAAACCAATCTAAAATCAATGAAATATTTTAATTTTTAATTTTTACTATCTCCGATCTATACTTGATAAAATGAATCTAGAGAAAATTGGAAAAGCAGTACTATCCGACGGAAGTAATTTTTTCTTATTTTCAATTCTATTAGCATCTATAACAGAACCTATCTACATCACCACTGTACAGATCAGAAAATTTACTAATATATAAATTGTGTGAAAGTTTAAGGTCATTTTATCAGAATTTGTTGGCCATTCGCTGTGTTGGACACATTCTAGGTGTACTACTAACCTACTGAGTCCCATTCGAACTGAATTTCTTAAGCTCTGTCTTCCTCGTGTTAGTATTAGAAGGAGTGTGTAAAAACATTTAGTTTCTTTGAAATCCATTTTAAACCTGAACTGAGGGGCATGACCTAATACGCGATTTAGATAACCGAGCATATCAACCCATTAACCCCCTCCTCCCAAAAAACAAACCTGAAATACTGACAAATTTTTGTGTGAAAATACGATGCTGGTGAATACATATACTGAGCGAAATATACTAACATTCAATAACCCAAGAAATTTATGAAGCATTTGGTCAGGAATACTACAGAACTACTAAATTCAATAGACACAGCAATATACTAAAGTTTGAAAATCCTAAAAGTTTCATTAAGAAGCAATTGTTTGAAATATTATAAGAATCATAACTAAATTCAATAGCCATGGGAATATAACAATACTATATTATGATTATTCGACTATATACGGTTGCTATGTTCTGTTTTGCTGTATAATATTATACTGTTGTTAATCGGGTATATTGTTATGCCCTTGCTATGCGCTATATACTTATAATGTTGTTAGAAACTTATACTGTTGCTAGATACCTACACTGTTACTGCATACTTATACTGCTGCTATTCTGTTTCGATATATATTGTTGCTATTTGGCTTTTTATATATTGTTGCTATTTGGCTGTACCACATGGAATCTTATATTCTCCCACGCATATTTTGATAAGGTCACTTCTTTATTTTCTCCGGCTCTATTTTGATAACACCAAGAACCCCTTACCAGAACGACATGTTCAGGCACGATAAAAACGGTGAATAAAAATTGTTTATTTAAATTAGGTTTAATAAAAATTGTTTTTATAATTAGTTATAAAAAGTATCTTTATTATTATTTTTGTTTTTAAAAAATTATGCTAGCAAATGTATTTTTGGGCCTCGAAGATTTTGATTAAACGGGAGAAAATTTTGTTCGTATATTTGAGAAGCAATAAAATCATAATAAAAAATTTATAGTAAGATATAAATAAATATATAAATAAGAATATTAATTTTTTTCTAACATATAATTTATTCGCATTTATTAACTTCAATTCATTGAATTTTTATTTGATTTAACACACCTGAAAATCTATAAAATTTCAGATAATTTAAAAATAATTATCCCAATTAAAAGTATCTTTTAAAGTTTACTGCGTATTAGAGTAAATTAAATCTTAAGTATTGTAAAATCATAAAAATAGAAAACTTGTGATCAAGGTACAAAATGATGAATTGATAACCCTTTTATTTTTGATATTTAAAATATTAAGCTTGGAGAAGGGAGCAATGTACCACTAGGAAAAGAACATTTTTGCTTGTACCTTTGAATAGAATGAAAAATTTATGACTTAAAATTCTGCGTTATGGATTTTTGTCTTATCTTGTCCAAGAAACAGAACAGCATCTTCTTTTTCTGAAACTCCCAGCTGAGCACTACAAGTGAAATGGTATTAAAAGAGATTTAGAAGACCACAAGCATGCACTACATTTGCCCTGTGCTTAAAAATACTATACCGCCTGCTTATCATTTACTGTCAGGTTGAGGAACGGCGAATTACATTACCGGTCAGGTAAATGAAAAGTTTCTTTCTCCCTACAAAGAACTACACCTAAAAAACTTCTTGTTTTCTTTTTTTCTTTTCAGTGGTTGAATTCCCTTACCAGTATATTGAAGGAAAAGATTCAGGATTCTTTCACTCGAAATAGAAAAGAACATTCTCTTTAGGGAATAATTCTTACTCTTGTTTGCGGGAAAGTTGTTACTCAAGTGATAGATTCGGAAGGTGTTTTTTTTATTTTTTTATTTCTTGGAAAAATGAGCATCCGACATCGGAAACTGGCAAAAGGTGGAACATTTATTCTGAGATAATATTTGTTGTTACTTTTGTACCTTTTTCTTAGAAATCTGAAATGCTATACGTCACAATTTTGTCCTTTTTTTTTTTAATTTCAAGTTTAAATTTAAAATGGAATTAAAAGAATAAAGAGAGATAATGATATCATAATTACAGTAAGATTAAATGTTTCATTATCTTTAGTATGGTATTTATTTTGAGTTCAGTTATAAAATGATTTATTTTGATTTCGATATTTGTAAATCGCTACGTCAAAATAAATTTTAATACAAAAAATAATACAAAAATAATTTTTAATACAAAAATAATTATAATACGAAAAAACATTTAATACAAAAAAAAAAAAAAAAAAAATCATTTTAATGCAAGAAATGCTTTTTTTACTTGCCTTTTAAATTTCCTTTGCTTTTGTAATTACATTGTATTTCATCTTTTGTTTTATTTGATTAAGTTTTGATAGGAATTTTCTATTTCTTTTTTAAAAAATATCCTATTTTGCGCTATCAGTTTTTAAGTGATAGATGTTTAATTTGATGTCATATACTATTGGAAAATAATAGAGATATTTTGATATGAGTTACTGGATGTGGCTAGAGTAAATACTCTAATTCATTTCTTCATTCCTGAAATTTTAAAGTTAATTGGATAAAACTTTATATACATAAAATTAAAATATTAGTATAGTACTAGCACTATATATATACATAAAATGATATGAATTATTAACAATCATGCAAATTCTATATTTCAGCTCAAGAATTCTTATTTAAAATAGCTAATAAAGAGTTAATCAACCAGGTTATCTTTTCTTCATATGTATTATTAGTTCATATCTTTGTTCTTTAATTTAAAAATAATTTTGCTTAGAAAATTCCGTCGTTACAATAATTAAAATGATTCATCATCATCAACAATAGCACGACAGCTCAGGGTGGGCCAAAGCTTTCCTTTGAAAAAATTTCCATACATTCCTCTGAGTGACAATGGTCCTCCAGTTCTTAACCTTTAGTACAGCAAAATATTTTTCAACTGCGTCTACCCATCGCAACTTGGATCGTCCTCTTCCTGTTTGTTCCTGTGGCGTTGCAAAAAGATCTTTTACAAGTTTTAAATTATTCCTTCTCAATACATGAAGAATGAATGAATGAATTTTATACTGGAATTTTTTTCTAAATACTGAATTTTCTGGGTGTTTATAGCATCTATAAATTTCTGCGTTGTACCGTCTTCTCCAACAATCACTTTCCCTAAAACCTAACACCTCTCAGAATAGCCCTTAAAATCTACCGCTCAAATAATCCAAATGGGCCTCATCAGATCTTGCCAAAGTCTGATGTTTGGACGTGGGACAAATTTTTATTTGGTCAGTTTCAGAGCCATAGATTAAAATTGGTCAAATAAGGGTTTTATATAACAAGAATTTAGTTTTTCTGCTTATTAATTGTGATTTAAACATATTTCCCTAACCCAAAAAAGCCTTATTGGCAGACACAATTCTGTTTTTATTTCAGGTAAGTTATTACATTCCTTTTTTTTGAGAGAATAAAAAATTGCATTTTTATTAGGAAATAGCAGATTTATGGAATGGTTTAAAAACACATGAAAGTATACGTGAAACTTTAAAATCTTTTATACTTATTTAAAAATTACTTCAGTAAAAAATTATTGAACTGATTCTAAAAACTAAAGAAAATCGAGGAATATTGAATTCTATAATAAAAATACTTTCAATTTTTACTATTATAACCCCTTTAAAATAAGAGTACAATGCAAAATATGATAAAATCGAAGCATTTTATAAAATGAAATATTAAGAAGTTATACTTAAAGTTTTTAAAAGTAGATTTGGTATTTTATGGTTTAAAATTTATCCAAAATACGATAATTAATGAATAATGCTTTTAGAAGATAAAAATTAAAATTAAAATTTGATAAAAAACTAAATACAAAAAGAAATATGGATTAATTGCAAAGTTGAGAATGATTTTTGATTTCGATAACTTATGTTATATCAAGCATTATTTAATGCATTTACATAAAAAAAGATAAATACACGAAAATAATTTTAAAATTGACTTTCATTGGTACAATCCTACTGAAATAGTTCTCTTTTCCGAATAGATTTCACTTTCCTGACTTAATGGCAATAGTTATAAAAAACCCTTTATTATGACTTTTTTTCTTTCAATAAAAAAAAGAAAGAAAAGTTATTTTGCAAAATGGAATATAAGTTCACTTTTGAGTTTTATTTAATTCAGTTCAGCAAGTCAAAATGTTTGCGATTAATTTAAAAATTCAAATCTGAGGAAATCTTTTCCAGCACTAAATACTTTTAGCTTTTACGATTATTGTCTTTTACCTTTTATACGGACACTTTTTATTTCCTTTAAATTTGAAAATTCTTATTTAATACTGAGAAGAAATATATAATGAATAACTTTC
Organism: Caerostris extrusa; assembly: GCA_021605095.1. Lineage (NCBI taxonomy): Eukaryota > Metazoa > Arthropoda > Arachnida > Araneae > Araneidae > Caerostris > Caerostris extrusa. The sequence goes on along the minus strand of BPLR01005440.1, from coordinate 49,240 downwards.
TTCTTAGAACTTTCCGAAGAAAACGAAAAGTAAAAAAATAAAATAATGATGAAAAACTGAGCATTCGAGGTTCAGATATGCAACTCAAAATAATTCTTCGAGAAATTATTCTTAGAAATTTGGCTTTGGCATCAAGATATTCTCAGGAAGTTATTTTCTAAACTGGAAATGATGAGTGGGTGAGGCATATTTTCAAATTAAATTCGCTTTTCCAAAATAGCAAAATATGAATTTAATCATTTTCCTTTTATTTTCTTTTCACAAAGATTTATTGAGCAGAATTTGTGAGGACTGTTCTTAATTAGTTTAAAGATTTTAAGCAGAATTTTGAAAGGAGTAAAAGAGGTTGAAAGGTGCTAATTTTGGCATTTTTCTTATTTTTGTTTCAACAATAATTTCCAATTTTAATATTAAGAATTGTTAATATTAAAAATATTTCATCATATCGTAGATAGTTATTTTTATCATATCGTTTATTTTAAAGAGTAAATAAGTTTAAAAAATTTAATTTTAGGTATTTAATCGAAATGCACTGTAAAGCAAACAAACGAAAAACTAAAAATAAATAAAAATATAAATAATAAATAAATAAATAAAAGCTCTACTCACCTAGAAAGAGTTATCCTAACAGGATAAAAATCACTATATGTAATGTATACGTGTGGAGAAAGAAAAGAACCAACAAAAAATAACATGATTTATTCAAAAAGTATATTTACATATAGCGAACCAATCAATAATCCATTGGCCATCTCTGGATCTGGTGTAGCTTTTATCTGGTTTTGGTATTGATTGTTAGTTTTGACGGATATCCTTCTGCAGCATTTCTTGCCACACTTTCTCCAATTGAAGACACATTGGGACAACCAGATGCGCCTTCTCAAAAAAAAACTATATTAAAAAAGAACTATTTAGTTGATAAAAGATACTCTTAACAATTAATTAATAAAAATATTTGTTTTGCTACTGGGTATTAATATTTTAAAGTACATACTCTAGGTGTCTTGAGAAGAGCAACACCGAGGTCACAAAATATTGTTGATATACAGCCAGGTTATAAGAGTGTCATAGATAACATTCGAATTGTCCTATCAAAATGAAATAGCATCCAGATCATAACCCCAGATTGTAGGGCTACGTGCTAGTCGAAATTCAGGTAAGAAATTTACCTACCGTTTACTGTACATGATATCTATTCGCTGATCATAATAGAGGCCACTGAAAAGGGACTTATCATTGAAAACAATTCTATTCCAGGAAGACTCTGAGTCGAATTACTTTGGTAACACTGGAAAGGTACATGCGAGGGTAGTCGGTTAAATGGGTACCGTGAGCAATGAACCTTGAGATCCTTGCCATTCTATTACAAGGGATATCAATGACAACAATGATGCGTCGTATCATTGATAATGACGAATAAGTGTTGTGACAGCCGTCTGATGACAACTCTCTCCTCATGTTTTGTCCTTCTAGGTCAACCATTGTCTTCTTGATACTGTGTTTTTGCTATGTTTCAACCATTGATCTCAACTTTGTCGAATGGTATCATCATTATGGCCCTCAAATGTCAAGCAGTCCTTCGATATGACCACTGTGCTTCCTTCTCAAATGATGGCGGCCTGATGGGTCTGGCTAACTCTGGCCTTTGGTACCACAGGCTTCAGGTTTGAATCTTGGCTGTGGCATGGATGTATGTAGTGGTTCAGAATCCACTTTAAGATTGATTCTGATCTCATATGACCATCAGACAGAGCCCAATCAGACTTTTCACCCACATCATTCCCAAACTGTAAGGGCAACTCAGCTCTAGCGCCAGTAATGTGGCGTAGTGTAACAGTAGTAAATCCACATTAAACACTCAGATTAATTAGCCCAATGTATGGACAAAACCTGACTGTAAAGCGAGAAACAAATCACAGAAACTTCTCAAATGATGGCATATATTGGTACCAGAACAATCTTTTGAGGCAATACCACAGCTAAAAAGAAAAGAGACGGAATTGAATAGAAAATATTCTTATTTATTTCTCACATAATTCTGAACGGAATGTTCCTTATTACAGTAGTAATATCCCCATAATATCTTCATATTTCAAAGCAATCATATTTTGGTGCATTCCTTAATCACTAATAATTTTCAGAGGCAATGTATTTGGTGAGAATTGCATTATAATCGCTCCTTTTCAGTGCTCAATGTTTTGTAGAATCTAATAAAAAATTGTACCAAATATAAGTGAGAACTTATAGGGCCAAATTATTGTATGAACTTCCCTTGCTTGATGGATATGATATAATTCTTTAGATTGTTGAAAATCACTATATGTTGAAAATAATAGTCTGATGTGAAAAATAAATTCTATATCTTTCCCCAAAAATGTGAATCTTTTGATGAGATTTCTTTCAAATAATCAATAATGATGACGTTTGGTAACAACAAACAAAAAGGGTTAAGTTAACATTTAAATGACCATTCAAATATTATTTATTTTTTTTAAATTCTAAAAATAATATACAAATGTTAGATTATTTTTTATACTAAATTATTCTCAAAATATATTAAATTATACTCTCTCTTAATTATACTCTAAACTAATTTTTTTTCTAATAAGCCGATAAGTAGAAACATAATAAAGCTTTTATTTTTCCTCTGAATATTAATACTTGTCATTCAAATTTTTTGACAAGAACAATAAGTTAGCTTAAGATTTAAATGATAATTTTCTATCGAAGGTTGTTTTACTGAAATTTCAGAGGACATTTTTGCAACATTTTCCTTAGAAATAACATGCACGTGTAAATAATAAATATTTGTAATTTATGCGTATTATAATTAATTGAAAAATGAAGTGTTTTTATTTTTAAATGAATCTGTAGAGTCGTTGCTTCTCACGATGTTTAGTCTTCTTCGATAATAAAAGAGACTCTTTTTAATATCATTTTTTTAATCACAACAAGCATTAAGAAACTCACATCAATGGTTTCATATTTTTTCCCCTTGAATTTTTTAAGGCACTATATTTTTTATGTCGTCACACACACTTCCACCTTTTGTTTATTTCTGCAAGTAATTGCTTGGGGGTAGATTCCCTTACAAGTTTAAAAGTAAGGATTCACCATTCCCACGAAAACTATAAAGCGGACCGTTCATGGAGAGAAAAAGAAAAAAGGTTTAAATAAACTTTACTCTGAGATGTGGGGCAACCGTGGGAGAGTATTCGATCGTAAAACAAATTACAAGTTGGTTAGTTGTAGTTTAGGCATTTTGTTGTATAGTTGTAGTTTAGACATTGTGTTATAGTCAAAATGACATGTTTATGTCAACGTCTCCCCTGTCAAATTCTAACATTTCAATAATCATACTCACTTTATGTTCACCATTTTTCGGGAATCCAAGAATTCTACTTTCGTGAAAGTTTCAAAATTTAACTAACTCCATTACGTCTTATGGCGAATACACATATGTACGGCCATTATTGTACTGTGTGTTTGTAACCACCATGCATTTCACGAGAACGGCAATGGAACACACGTGGAGAAAAAGACAATGACTTCTCGCACTAGAACAATATAAGTGGACCGTGAGTGGTGAAAGAAAATGTAGCCAATAAACTTACCCAGCTGAAGCAGAGTATTTGGATAAGAAATTGCAAGCTAACCAACTTGTGTTTTAACAGTTGTGTTTAGGTTTTTGCGTGGAATCATTGCTTTGCATTGTTGAAAATAAAAATTGATATGTTTGTGCCAATATCTTCTCTCAATGCGTTTCAACAATGTTATTTACTTTTCCTTTTGTGCCTCCCACTCTTTTCGGAAGCCAAAAACTATACCGTGAAAGTTTCAAAGTTGCAGATTACCAATTTAACTAATGCTATTTCGTCTTCACCAGCGAATACACCTCATACGCGGCTTAATGTAGTTAAAAAATATTAAGCTTTTTTATATTCTAAATAATATAGATAGTTCTTTTCTGTATGAATTACAATGGTGTCATGCAAAAGTTCAAAAGTTATAATCATCTGCTATGGTAGCTTTGTACCATAGGCACTACTTTCAGAGTCGAGATGACCTTAGTGGTGATAGTAGCACACACACACACACACACACACACACACACACACACACACACACACACACACACACACACACACACACACACACACACACACACACACACACACACACACACACACACATGAAAGCAACGCACGCATATGATACGAACGCACACAAACGCGCACACACACACGCACGCATACGCACACACACGGTCGAATTGGCGAAATACCTGTATATATCAACATATATAGTGCTTTAATGAACACAGTGCACACACTGAAATAACGTATATAAACATACTTTATACTCCTAAATCACCAAAATCACTATATTTTCGAACGTCATCTCCAAGTAATAATAATAACCGGATTACATAAAGAGTTATTCAAAAAAACATTCAATCGCATGATTCAGCGCCAGTTGATTGTTAATTAAAAGGTCATCCAGATCCGTAAATAATGACATATCCATTCCCATTTACCTATTGTAGCCTGCAGATACCAGAAGAACTCAAAACCCCAGATTCTTCACCATAACCTCTACTACAATATATTTCTATTAATAAGCATTGTCTGCCTCAAATCATCTACCCATTAGCCATCATAATTCTGCGCAGAGCTATTCTGCCCCCAAGGGTTCTGTGCGCATCATTACAGACGATGGATGCTGTCCGAAAATGATTGCAGGAAGGAAGGGGAGGAAGGATAGTTATCACCAAGGAATAGAGCACGACCGATATTAAAACCCGGAATGCGAGGACATTAACATCATTATCGGCAAGCTCTGAAGGCAAAAAATAATAAATATGAAGGACAGAAAATAAGCAAAATTTAATTAAGAGAGAAGAACATGTTTTAGAGAAGATAAAAGCGTGAAAAGGACTTTTTATTTTTTGCTGTTTTGAAGAATTTTTTGTTTAAATGTTTTTTGAAGTTGTAGTTTGGTACTCCATTAGAGTTGAAAAAGAACGAAAAGACAATACAGATAATGTTAGGGAAAATTAAATCTTTTAATATACAGAGAAAAAGTTTTGATGAAATGAAATTTTTGTCTGCAGAAAATAAAAGGTATGGGTCTTATAATTATAAAATAATAATAGGCAAAATGACGTGAAATAATTGTTAAAAATGTGCTAATATTTTTTTTTGATTGAAGAAATATTTTAAAGAAAAGATTTATTATTAGAAAAGAAAAGAAAAAATTTTTAAAAGAAAAAGATTTATTATTAGAGAAAGAAAAGAAAATATTTTTTAAGAAAAATATTTATCATTAGAAAAAGAAAATAAAAAAAAAAAAAAAAAAAAAAAAAAAAGATTTATTATTAAAAAGAAAAGAAATATTTTAAAGAAAAATATTTCATCATTAGAAAAAGAAAAATATTAAAAAAAAAAATATTTATTATTAGAAAAAAGAAAATAAATTTTTAAAGAAAATATTTATTATTAGAAAAAAGAAAAGAAATATTTTAAAAACAGTTTTATTTATAAGAAAAAGAAAGAAATATTTTTAAAGGAAAATATTTATTATTTAGTAAAGGAAAGAAATTATTTAAAAAAATATTCATTATGAGAAAAAAAGAAAAGAAATATTTTAACGGTTTTTTGATTAAATGCTTTTTTTTATTTCTTAAGATTGGAAACACAGCAATTGAGACAAAATATCTCATATGAAGTATATACAGTGTGAACATTTTTAAAGAATAAAAATTTTTTGATCTCAATTTCTGCTTTAAATAAATGTGGTGTTAATAATATTTCTCTTCAAAGAATTAAATTCCATTAAGTTAATATAAACTGCAGACTTCTGAAACACCAATCCCCGATAAAATTAAATAGTTACGTAAGAAACACTCTTTTTTCAAGCTCAAACTGAGATATTTAACATATATTAAAATATCTTCCTTTACTTCCTCAAATAGCTTCACGTGAGAGTCTTTCTATTTTTGATTCATTTTTTAAAAAAAGCCTCAATATGCAATTATTTTTAGTTACAAAATACCGTAAAAATATCTCATATTTTTGAAAATAAATTTAAAATAAAAAAAAAAAAAATTTTCTTTAAAAATAAATTTTAAAAATTTTTTAAAATAAATTTAAATAAATAATAAACTTCCTTTTTTAAAATAAATTTTTACATTATTTTCTCGATTTTGTAATGACAAATGGTTTTTTTTCAGAATTATTTAATAATATGATGAAATCAATGATTAATGGAAAAAAAGGAAAAAATTTTGATGAAATGAAATATTTGTTCGTGCAAAAAATGATAATACAAAGTGGGTCTTATAATTATAAAAATAATAGCCAAAATGATGTGAAATAATTGTTAAATATGCAAATATTTATTTGATCAAATAAATATTTAAAAGTTGGACTACTTTAAGATTGAAAGATTGCAATTGTGAAAATAGCCATATACACTCAAGAGCCAAAAAACATTATGACCACTCTGTCAATAACGAGTTGGCCCACCTTTGGCGCACAACACAGTGGTAGCCCGGCCTCTTGGCATGGATTAATACCACCCACTTGATACCAGTTTAAATACCACTCCACCTGATCATGTGCCCTCCAATGTCCAGGCGAGTTCATTACAAAATGTAGGGGTGGCTCATAATGATTTGGCTCTTGAGTGTATTTCAAGTTTTGTATACAGTAAAAATTTTTTTTACAGAAAAGATTCGATTCAATTTCTGCTTTAAATAAATGCTGTGTTAATAATATTTCAACGAATTAAAACATTTAAAAATGACATTTTTCTGAATCAATTCAATCACTGATATTTAAATATTTTTCCACAAATTTAAAAACATTCTTTGAAACTTAAATTGAGAAATTTAATTAAAATATCTTTCTTTTAATTTCAAATATTTAATATAAAAATCTTTACATTTTATTCACCGAAAATTTTAATATAATTATTTTTTAACTGCATAGAGGCTTACAAAATTCTGCAAAATATAGAAACTTTTCAATTATTAAATTCTTCTTTTTTTCAACAAATTACTACTTCTCGATTTTGTGAAGACGAATTGTTTTTTTTTTTGCAAAATTCATGAAATAATTAGGATGCAATGCATTTTATAGAAAAATGTTATGTTAGGAAATTTTTATTACAAGAATTATTTTATAAGAAATTTATTAATAATTTCTCTTTGATTCCAGGTTTTATTAATTTCGGTGTAAAAATTTCTATTGAGGAAATTGTATTTTTTATAAGTTATTATTAGTTTTTAAATTCAAGTTTTAATAGTTAAACATTACTGATTAAGTTTTTTCTATGTGATATCTTTATGAATTAATGCTCTTTCCTGTATTTCTTTTACAAATTCTCCATGTTTTGCAATGGATGGGACATAAATTTTAAAATTTTTAAATCCAGCAATTTCCAACTAGTAGTTTGTGCAAACTTTTTTAATTGAATAAAATATTTGTAAAAGTTTAATTGTAAAATATTATTAAGAAAATAAAAGGAAGTAATGAAATATTTTTATTTCATAAGTTAAAAATTTTCGTAATATAAGAATAAAATAAATGTAGCCGAATTTATTTATTTGTAGTAATATATAATAATACTCATTTAAATGCACTAATTGTATTTCTTGAATGCACATTGTAAATCCAGAATAAATGCAATTCATAATAATTATAGCATAATCATTTATTATGTTTAACAAAATAATTTTAATTGATAATTAAAAATAAATCTAATATGTTCCAAATACTTCATTCTACAATTTAAAAATACATTTCTTCCAAAAATGTAAAATTTTTTTTCAATTTAGAATTTACGAAATAAAAACAATTCTTCGATAGAAAGCTTAATATACTATTTATTTAATGTTGATATGAGAATTGTGCCTTTTTCTTAAAAGTAAAAAGATAAATAAAATGGAGAAAAATGCTCCATGTCCTAAAGTGATAAACTCCAAACACGTAAGAAGCATTTACTTTAGACACAAGGTGTTTTTTATTTTAGAAGGAATCGAATTGTAAGAGTTGTTTCAAAGTAAAGTTAATATTTTTACAAGAATCTTTTATTACGTGGAATGTATCCTAGATTTATATTCATAAATTATAAATCTCTTGTTAATTCATCTGTATCTGATGAAATAAAACTCACGGCTGAAACGATGAATTGAAAATAAAATAAAATTTTTAGTTAAGAATCATCAGGAATTATTCAAAATATTAAAGTTGTGAAATTTTTTGAATTAAAAATATAGTACAATTAAAACCCATACAAGATTTTTAAATACTCAATATCTTTTAAATATAAGTATCTAAACATAGACTTTCAATTAAATGATTTAAAATTATATTTGAAATCAATAACTGTTTGCAGAGAAAGAACTAAATATTTACTAAGATACTGTAAACCAATATAGTCTGCATAGCTACAACTTATTCTTCAAAACAACTTTTTTTGCTATTATTTCTTACATTATTCAAGAAGGAATTTTTCAAGAATTTAACATTCGGGGTAATGAGTTGAACAGAACATTATTAATTTAAAATTGAAGGATACTAAATAGCAAATAATTATAGTGAAGACGAATTATAAAATTTCATAATTGCTGAATAATGCTTTTAGGTTTTAATGAGAATAATAATCAAGAGATACAGCAAAGCAACATCATTAAATGAAAAATTAACTTTATACTATTCATTACTTGACAGAAAATCTAACAAATATGAGCTAACCTTAGGATATGACACTGTAGCATTTTTTCTCCCGATAAGAGTTTTGAGATTTCATTTCCAGGAGAGAGGAATGCATGCTATTTGACAATTATATTCTAAACCCATCACCAAATTTGACAGCAGATTTGACAGATTATGAGCTATACCATGAGTTGTTCCATCTCGACTGGTGATGGACCCGAACTGAGAAATGTCTACTCCAAGGAGAAGTGAGGGAAGCTGACGGATTGTCTTAAAGGAATGTTTTTGGTGAAAAATTGAAATTAAATTTGTTCGAAAGGAAAATTAAATTTGTAAAATTCATATCTGTTGAAAAACTGAAAATAATGGAAGAAATGAGACTTTATTCTGTTAAATACTAATTAAGAAAAAAGAATACAAATAAAATAAAATGTTTTTAACAATAAAATCGTTACATTTTTTAGTTTATTTAATAATTATTTTGTAAATTAAAAACATATACAGCACATATTATTTATTTTTCAAATAACTGAAAATATTGATGATAAACAAACATTTCTTTTCTGAGCTAATTAAATGCTTCCTGTCAAACAATTATTCGCTAATCAATTAATCAATAACTGTTACACTCGAAATAATCCAATTTCTTTTTAAACATCGCGAAAGATGATTTATTCAGTTCCAGGACAAACTATTCCCACTACTCTTTTCTACCCCGGAATTATTTGATTGGACGACTAAGATAAAAATAAACATTCCTTAATGCGAATTAAGAAGTTACATAAAGGGAGCCAAAGCTTCGAAGCTTTCACGGGAAAACTAAGTTAGTTAAGAATGATTATTTCCTGTAAGATCCCCAAATTGTGTAAACCATTCTCCGAAAATCACCAACTTGGCGCCACGAGCCGTTGTCTTGCAGACATGGGATTTAGCCGGTGACACTACATTAGCTGCTGTGGCGCGAATTTGGCATTAACTTCAAGGATTGGGAGCCATTAACTGGATTTAAGTCCTGGTAGAGCGATAAGTAACCTTTAAGGGGTAATTCATGTAAGTTATAAATTCAAGATTTGTCCCTCTAGGTGAAAGTAAACGATATCCATCAATTCATTTAGAATAACTTTAATGCTTTTTGGGTTTATGATTCTAGCTAATTTAAATTTAACAATATATTCGGCAATACTTCTGTTTTGTATTGCCTCTTTAGTATATAGAACATGTTTTATTACTAAACATGATATATTTTCGAATTATACAGTGCAGTAATATAAAAATGTGTTAAAATTATTTTAATGTAAATGCAAAAATATTTAAGAGTGATTTTCACATATATTTCATGAGTAAGGTATGTTTGATGTAAACACAAACAAAAATTCAAATACGCCAAAAATATTTTTACATCTAAATCGATTTTTATATTTCAAAATTCAATGGAAATTACCATCATCATTATCATCTTACTCTTTGAAGTGACTGAATATCATGATATGTATCACGCTGCGTGATAATTAAGGATATTTTAATTAATTAATAATTAATAATTTAAGACCACGTATTTTTAGAATCAACGTAGACTCGAAAACTCTAAAAATCTCTGACCTTGAGTGAACTGCGCTTGTGATTTAATAGTGTCTTCTTGAACCAAATCTAAATTCAAAATTTTCTTTTTTTTTCTAAATAATAAATCATAATAATCAAGAGTAATTCATATTATGAATCAAGAGTTTTGTATATGTAAATATATAGTGCTTCTAAATAAAAATTAAAGTGTCCCTATGATCCTGAAAAAGCGGTCCTATTCTTGAAGCCGCTATAGGTCTAGTATAGACCGAGGCGCTACATCACTGAAAGTAAAATGTATTTTATAATTTTTTTTATCTTTATCATCGTTATTTTTATGTGTAAAGTCAATTTACAAGTCATTTTTTTACTCAAAAGGAAAATTAAATTTATAAAACTTATACATGTTAAAAAAAATTGAAAATATTGAAAAAACGGAGATTTTTATTCTTGTAAATACTAATTAAGAAAAAAACTAAAAAGTTCTTAACATTAAAATCGTTAAATTTTTAATTTTTTTATAAATATTTTGTAAATTACAACTGCTGCTGTACATATTATTCTTTTTGCAAATAACCGAAGGCATTGCATCCCTTTTATGTGCTAATTAAATGCTTATTTCAAATAATTATTCACTAATCAATTAATCAATAACTGTTACATTCGAAAGAATCCAATTTCTTTTTAAACATCGCGAAAGAGGATTTATTCAGCTTTCAGAACGAACTATTCCCATTTACTCTTTTCAACATCGGAATTCTTTGATTGGATGCCTAAGATGAAAGAAAACATTCCATAAAGGGGCGAATTAAGGAGTTACATAAAGGAGCCAAAGCTTCGGAAGCTTTCCGAGAAAACTAAGTTAGTTAAGAATGATTATTTCCTGTAAGATCCCCAAATTGTGTAAACCATTCTCCGAAAATCACCAACTTGGCGTCAATGAGCCGTTGTCTTGCAGACATGGGATTTGGCCGGTGACACTACATTAGCTGCCGTGGCGCGAATTTGGCATTAACTTCAAGGATTGGGAGCCATTAACTGGATTTAAGTCCTGGAAGTGCGATAAGTAACCTTTTAAGGGGTAATTCCTGTAAGTTATAAATTCAACGTTTATCCTCTGGGTGAAAATAAACGATATCCATCGAATCCTTTAGAATAACTTTAATGTTTTTGGGTTTATGAATCAAGTTAACATAAATTTAGCAAGATATCCAGTCTTTGCAAGTGAAGTCAAGTTGAATTAAAAATTAAATTCTAACGTTTGGTTTCTTCTGTTGTGTATTGCCACTTTAGTTTATAGAACTCAAATTTTATTACTAAGCATGATATATTTTCGAATTATATAGTGCAGGAATATGAAAAAGGGGCTTGATGGCCGAGTGATTGGCTGTCGGTGCCACAGGTTTCATGTTTGAATCCCGATGATGCCATGGATTCTTATAGTGGTTCAGAATTCACTTTATACTATAGACTCCAGTCTAATACGACCGTATAGCGTTGGGAATAGGGTTGATAACCAGTACCTCGTAAAAAGAAAATATCTCCTGTCCGAAATCTGCCAGTAGGCAGCCGGCCATGGCTCACCATGAGGCTATTGCCCCAATCAAGAAGAACAAATGCTTATTGGGCCTGATGGCCGAGTGACCAGCACCCTGGCGCTCGGAGGCACAAGTTGTGGGTTCAAATTCCGACGGTGCCATGCATGTTTGTAGTGGTCTGGAATCCACTTTAAACGCAGGTCCCGGTAGAGATTTTTTTATTTTTAGGTGACTGTAGAGATTTGGACATAGGACTGACAACCCTGCCCTGCTTATCCCCCACATCTCGTGTCTCGAATCTACCAATAGACAAGCGGCCTTGAACCACTATGTGGATGGAATATAAAATGAGAAGTAGGAATATAAAATGTGTTAGAAATAATTTTAATGTAAATGCAAAAATATTTACAAGTAGTTTTATATACTCATGTTTGTGAAAATTGCAACACCATGAAGGACTTACGCGAGTAAGCTGAAATTTTCAGGAAATGCAAATTAGTGCATGATACGCAAATGATTAGAATTTCAAATCCGTAGCGCATGCCTATGCTGAGCAGCGCCCTCTGAACGGCGGATGGATCCTAATAAATTGACGGCTGTAGCGAGGCGTGTATGGTTATCGGTGATTATCTGCTAGTGGTAAACGTTATCTCAATCGCTACTTATGCCTCTTCGACAAAAGAGAGCGAGATTTGAACAACTTACAGAGTATGAACGGGGAGAATCATCGGCCTTCGTGAAGCTGGATTGTCTTATCGTGCAGTAGCAGCTCGTGTGCAGCGTAACAGCAGCACAGTGATGCGTCTTTGGAAGCAGTGGACGGACGAGTGTCGGACAACTCGGAAATCCGGGAGTGGATCCCGAAATGTGACGTCAGCTTGCGATGATAGGCACCTGGTCCGCATGGCGCTGACGGACCGTACAGCTTCCTCTAGACAATTGGCAGCACAGTGGTCAATAGCTACAGATGTTTCATTGTGTGCATCATCAATTCGTAGACGTCGTCTGGACTGCAGCGTGGACTCCTTTATACAGGATCCCTTTCACGCTAAACCATCGCCGCCTGCGGCTACAATGGGCCGCTCAGCATAGAGACTGGTGAGCTGATTGGCAGCATGTCACGTTTTCTGACAAATCCCGCTTTAATTTGTGGTACCATGATGGCCGCATTCGTGTCAGACGCTATGCCGGTGAACGCCACCTTGCGGAGTGCCTTATCAAACGCCCCAGTGGACGAACACCCGGAGTTATGGTCTTGGGTGCCATAGCATATCATGGACGATCTCAGTTGCGAAGAATTGTGGGCAATCTGAACAGCATCCGGTACATAAGTGAAGTTCTACAGCCCCAAGCTGTTCCCTTCCTTCAAAGCTTGCCAGGTGCTGTATTTCAACAGGACAATGACCGCCCTCATATCGCTAGGACTGTTCAATCCTTCTTTGCAACGCGGCAGGTACAGCTTCTTCCTTGGCCTGCGTATTCCCGCATATGTCGCCGATTGAACATGTGTGGGATTTCGTTGGTCGGAGTCTCGCTCGTGATCCTCGTCCTGTTGCTTCTGCAGACGAACTTTGGGTGCGCATACAAACAATATGGAATGCTCTTCCACAGGCAGACATTCAAAATTTGTTTGACTCCATGCCACATCGTGTAGCGGCACTTACTGCGGCGCGTGGTGGCTACACAAAATACTGATTCCGATTTCTTGTTATTGTTTGTTTGCTTTGAACATTTAATCATTTATTTGTACTACTACCACTCAACTGTGTATTAAATTTCATTCAATTATGACGCTTCCTTCATGGTGTTGCAATTTTCATAAACGTGAGTTTACATATTTTCATGAGTAAGGTATTTGATGTATACACACATAAAAACGAAAATTTCAAGTGTATCAAAAATATTTTTGCTTCAAAATCGATGCATAATTTCAAAATTCAATGGAAATTAACTGTATTGATAATATATTTTTAAAGTATAGAAGTATAAATGCTTAGTTTTCCTTTTTAAATGCCAAGAGTTAAATTGCTTTACAGAAAGAAAGTAAAAGGTAATTAATATTTTCCTGCAAATCAATGGAAAGTTAACTATATAAAAAGCAAATTCAACCATAGAAGTCTTTTAATGCACAAATTAATGAATAATGAACTAATGAACATTTGAATGAATTAATGAACATTTCTTTCAATGAACAAATTAATGTTTATTTCAAATAATTATTCACTAATCAATTAATCAATAACTGTCACACTCGAAATAATCCAATTTCTTTTTTGAACATCGCGAAAGATGATTTATTCAGCATTCAGGACAAGCTATTTCCACTTACTGTTTTAAACACCGGAATTCTTTGAATGGATGCCAGAGATAAAAGAAAACATTCCTTAATACGAATTAAGGAGCTACATAAAGGAGCCAAAGCTTCGGAAACTTTCCGAGAAAACTAAGTTAGTTAAGAATGATTATTTCCTGTAAGATCCCCAAATTGTGTAAACCATTCTCCGAAAATCACCAACTTGGCGCCAATGAGCCGCTGTCTTGCAGACATGGGATTTAACCGGTGACACTACATTAGCTGTTGCTGTGGCGGGAGTTTGGCATTAACTTCAAGGATTGGGAGCCATTAACTGGATTTAAGTCCTGGAAGAGCGATAAGTAACCTTTTGAAGGGGTAATTCCTGTGAGTTATAAATTCAAGGTTTGTCCCTCTGGGTGACAATAAACGATATCCATCAATTCCTTTAGAATAACTTTAATGTTTTTGGGTTTATGATTCTAGTTAATGTAAATTCTGTAATATATCCATTCTTTGCAGGTGAAGTCAGGTTGAATTAAGAATTAAATTCTACTGCTTGGTTATTTTTTCTGTTTTGTATTGTAATTTTAGTTTATAGAGATTACATTTTGCTGCTTATATATTCAAATTATACAGTGCATGAATATAAAAAGGCGCTCGATGACCGAGTGACTGGGTCTCGGAGCCACAGGTTTCGAGTTCGTATCCCGACGGGGCTATGGATGCCTGTAGCGGTTCAGAATCCACTTTAGACGATAGATTTCCGTCTAATACGACTGAATAGGGCTGACAACACTACCTCGTAAAAAGAAAATATCTCTTGTCTCAAATCTGCCAGTAGACAACTTGCCTTGGCCTATTATGAGGCTGTTGCGCCAATGAAGAAGAAGAAGAAGAAATGCTTATTGGGCCTGATGTCCGAGTGACCAGCACTCTGGCGCTTGGTGCCCCAGGTTTCTAGTTCAAATCCCGACGGTCCATGAATGTTTGTAATGTTTCGGAATCCACTTTAAGCCATAGGTCCCGGTCTAATGCGACTGTACAGCTTTGGACGTAGGGTTGACAAAAGAAAAATATTTCCTGTCTCCAAATATGTCAGTAAGCAGGCGAGGGCGACCTTGCCCAAAATGGGGCTGTTGCGCTAATGAAGAAAGGATTATAAAATTTTTAGAAATTGCTTTAATGTAAATGACAAAACATTCACAAGGGGTAAAAATATTTTCAAATAACATTATTTTAACTATTACAATATATGCATATTTTTATGATTAAAGTATTTAAGTATTTAATGTAAGCACAAAAGCAAAAATTTCATGTGAGTCAAATATTTTTTTGCATCAAAATCGATGTTGATATTTCAAAGTTCAATGGGAATTACACTCAAGAGCCAAAACATTATGACCACCCCTACATTTTGCAATGAACTCGCCTGGATGACGTGGAAGGCATGTGATCAGGTGGAAGTTGTATTTAACTGGTACTAAGTGGTGGTATTAATCCATGCCAAGGCGGGTTGAATCTGTGCTGCGCGCAGATGTGTGCAACTGGTGGGGCCAACTCGTTATTGACAGGTGGTCATAATGTTTTGGCTCTTGAGTGTAAAATTCTTGACAATATATTTTTTTAATTGGGCCTAGAACTGGGTCGTATTGACCATTAGTAAGTCCCATGACTTGTCGTATAGACCTGTGAACAGCCAAAGCGGGCTATATCGAAGAACGTTGCTACACATTTAGCACTACCCAGGGGGCACGTGTATCTTGGAGATATGCTACGGACGGGAGTAACATTACTCTCACAACGCTCTACTATCGTATTAGACCAGGACCTACGGTTTAAAATAGGAGAATCGAACTGAACTCCGACATCGCAGGGACTCGAACCGAAACCTGTGGGACAAAGCGCTAGTTACTCGATCATCAGGTTCCTCTTATTATCATTTTTATATATTTAAAATATAAAAATATAAATGATTAGATTTCTATTTTTAAATTGCTTTATATTAGTAGTTAATTATGTAGTTAAATTGCTTTACAGAAAGAAATTGAAATGTAATTAATAATTTCCTGCAAATAAATGGAACGTAAACGATATAAAAATAATTTCAACCATTAAGAAAAACTAAAATCTCTCAATATAAAAATAAAAAATTTGGCCATTAGTGTGTATTTTTTAAAACTAAGAAAATATAAAACTTAGAACTTCTAGTTTTTTATTTGAATATTTTTATTTTTTATAACAGGTGCACAGCAAAAATTTACGGAAAATTTCTGATTAGTTAAATTTTGATTAAATAAAAACCGAATTTTTTCACTCCACCAGGTGGTGCCAGCATTTTTAATGCCTCAGGCCATCTGGGTTGGGAGTGGGTGGGCTGGGTGATGCTGAAATTTCTAAACTAATATAACAGGTGGGCTGAACAGTTCCTAGGCTGACACATAGCTCTAACCTTCAAAAGACACTTGTATAAATTTTACAGCTGTTGCCCTATTAGTATGCGAGTTATACCATTTTAGGGAAGCAACTTTTGTTAGTTTGAAAAATGGATAAAAAAGAATTTCGTGTGTTAATAAAGCATTGCTTTTTTGGCGAAAAAAAATACTATTGAAGTCAAGGCTTGGCTTGATAAACATTATTCGGACTTTGCACCAGGAAAATCAACCGTAGAGAAGTGTTTTGCTAAATTTAAACTAGGCGAAATCAGCACCAAAGACGATGCACGCAGTGGACGCCCCAAAGAGGCTGTTATCGACGAAAACATTAAAAAGTCCACAAAATAATTTCTTATAACCCTAAAGTGAAGTTGATGGAGATAGATGAGACCCAAAAGATATCAAAGGAACGTGTTGGACATATCGTGAAGGAATATTTGGATATGCGAAAGCTCCGTTCAAAGGTTCCGAGCGAGGTCATAATCGACCGAAAAAACAACGAATTGATGATTCTAAGCAGTGTTTGGAGCTGTTCAATCGTAATAAATCCGAATTTTTGCGTCGATATTTGACACTGGATGAAACATGGCTCCATCATTTCACACCGGAGTCCAATCGACAGTCAGCCGAGTGGACGGCACGTGATGAACACTAAAAATGCTATAACTCCCTATAACTCCCATACTAATAGTGAAACAGCTGTCAAATTTATACGCGTGTCTTTTGAAGGTTATTGCTAAATAAAAATCATATGGATTTAATACTGGTAGAGCCATCTATGTGTCAGCCTATGAACGTTTCAGCCCACCTGTTATATCATCCATATAATATCGCCATATTACGTTACATAAATTTATATAGGTTTGAAACTAAGTAAATGAAACTTGTTTTTAAACAATTAACAGCGAAATGGGAACCTCCTGATCAGCAACTTTTAAAAAAAAAAAAAAATAGTTTTTAATGAATATTTTCTAATATGAAATATATTTATTTTTGTACACTTGATCTTTTTTTTTGTTTCCATGGACATTTTCCGTTAATGAGGATATCGGACCTGCTTTTTTTTCCCTCCCAAGTTTCAAACAATTTGTCTACAAAATTGCACAAAATTTTTATAACTTCATTGCCAATATTAATAATTCTGTTTTGAACGATCTAGGCAACTATGACTACGGCATTTCCGACCGCGCTGTTCTGAATATTGTTCATTAATGTTACGATATCCTCCTTTTCGAATTACCATGCAGTTTATGCGTCACGATTTCCGCTCTTCAATTGTTTTTGTTTCTACTATTTATTTTTCATTACCTTTTATTTTTATACTTTTAAATGTTTTTTTCCTTACTTAAAAATTATAATAATAATAATACTAAAAAAAAAAAACAATATATATATATATATATATTGTTGGGGCCTGGATGGCCGAGTGGCTTGCGCTCTGGCGCTTGGTATCACAGGCTTCGGGCTTGAGTCCGGCGGTACCACGGATGCCTGTAGTGGTTCGGAATCCACTTTAAACTGTAGCTCCCGGTCCTAATAGGATCGTAGAGCGTTGCTAGGGCATTGTTACTCCGCTTCCGTATCTTCAAGTTACACGCCTGGGTAATGCAAAGTGAGTAACGCCTGTGCAGAGCTGGCCTTAAGGCATCCAAGGCCAAGCTGTCGAAGTATTTGCCAGCTGCATTGGAACAAAAATATATATATATACATAATTTTTTTATTAATTACAAAAAATAATTACTAAGTATTATTTAATAAATTAATAATATATATATATATATCTTACACTTTTTCTATCTGATCAATGGGCTTAAAGATTAAGAAACTTCTCTCATTCACAAAGCAGGAGATAGAAGTTGCTATACAACCAAGGCTCTCCGTCAACCTGGCCTATAATCTTCTAAGTTCATGAACACTAAATTATTTCACTTTTTGAAACAAATGATCTTTTTTCCCATTTGATTGTGTATATTTCATGTCATTTAAATTTCATTTAGTTTTAAATAATTAGGCACATTTGTTTTAATTTTCCCTGACTGACTTCAAATTGGAGTACCATCTTTTTCCCCTGCACAATAAATAAGTAAAAATATATATTAATCAATATAATAAATTTAACTAATTTGAAAGGAAAATACTGGAAATGGGGAAATAATTAAGCATATTAGAAAGCCAAGGGCGAGGCGAATTACTTATCTAACAGGTGGGCTGAAACGTTCGTAGGCTGACACATAGATGGCGCTACTAGTATTAAATCAATAGAATTTTAGTTAGCACTCATCTTCAAAAGACAAGTGTATAAATTTGACAGCTGTTGCACTATTAGTGTGGGAGTTATAGCATTTTTAGTGTTCATCACGTGCAGTCCAGTCGGCTGACTGTCGATTGGACTCCGGTGTGAAATGATGGAGCCATGTTTTATCCATTGTCACATATCGACGCAAAAATTCGAGTTTATTACGATTGAACAGCTCCAAACACTGCTTTGAATCATCAAATCGTTGTTGTTTTGGGTCGATTGTGAGCTCGCGCGGAACCGCTTTGAACAGAGCTTTCGCGTATCCAAATATTCATTCACGATATGTCCAACACGTTCCTTTGAAATCTTTAGGTCTCAGCTATCTCAATCAACTTCACTTTACGGTTATCAGAAATTATTTTGTGGACTTTTTTTTGATGTTTTCGTCGGTAACAGCCTCTTTGGGCACGCCCTCTTTTTGCAACGTCCTCGGTGCTCATTTCGCCTCGTTCAAATTTAGCAAACTCCTTCTGTACGGTTGATTTTCCTGGTGCGAAGTCCGAATAATGTTTATCAAGCCAAGCCTTGGCTTCAATAGTATTTTTTTTCGGCAGAAAGCAATGCTTTATTAACACACGAAATTCCTTTTTATCCATTTTTTAAACTAACAAAAGTTGTTTCACTAAAAATGCTATAACTCACATATGCTATAACTCTACAGCTATATATGCTATAACGTTATAGCATTATATACTGAAGTGACAAAAAGTCATGGGATAGCAATATGCAAATTTTCAGATGGCAGTAGCATCGCGTAGAACAGGTATAAATGCGCAGTGCTTTCGGAGCTTTCATTTCTGTTCAAGTTAGTCATGTGGAGAGGTTTTGACGTGATGATGACCGCACGACGGGAATTAACAGACTTTGAACGCGGAATGTTAGTTGGAGCTAGACGCTTGGGTCATGCCATTTCGAAAATCGTTAGGGAATTCAACATTCCCAGATCCACTGTGTCAAGAGTGTGCCGAGAGTATGACATTTCAGGCATAACATCCCACCATGGACAGCGCAGTGGTCGACCGCCTGCACTTAACGACTGAGACCGGCGACGTCTGCAAAGAGTCGTAAATTCTAACAGACAAGCAACACTGCGTCAAAAATCAATGTGGACGTACAAGGGATTGTCTGTTAGAACTGTGCGGAAGAAATTTGACTTTCTTGGGCTATTCCAGCAGAAGACCGACTCGAGTGCCTTTACTGACAGAACGACATCGCTTGCAGCGACTCTCGTGGGCACGTGAGCATATTGGTTGGTCCCTGGATGAATGGAAAACCGTGGCCTGGTCTGATGAGTCACGATTTCAGTTGGTAAGAGCTGATGGTAGGGGGTTCGAGTGTGGCTCAGACCCCACGAAGCCATGGACCCAAACTGTCAGCAAGGCACTGTTCAAGCTGGTGGTGGCTCCGTAATGGTGTGGGCTGTTTTTTCATGGCATGGACTTGGTCCTCTGGTGCGACTGGACCGAACATTGACTGGAAATGCTTATGTTCAGCTACTTGGAGATCACTTGCAGCCATTCATGGACTTCATGTACCCAAACAACGATGGGATTTTTATGGATGACAATGCGCCATGTCACCGGGCCAAAAAACTGTTCGCGATTGGTTTGAAGAATATTCTGGACAATTCCAACGAATGATCTGGCCACCTAGATCGCCCAACATGAATTCCATCAAGCATTTATGGGACATCATCGAGAGGCCTGTTCGTGCCCAAAATCCTGCACCATCAACGCTTTCACAATTATGGACGTCTATCGAGACAGCATGGCTCAATATTCCTGCAGAAGACTTCCAACGACTTATTGAGTCCATGCCACGTCGAGTTGCTGCACTTCGCCAGGCGAAAAGGAGGGCCGACACGATATTAAGAGGTATCCCATGACTTTTTGTCACTTCAGTGTTATGCTATAATGCTATAACAACAGCTGTAAATTTATACACGTGTCTTTTGAAGGTTAGGGATAACTAAAACTCATATGGATTTACTACTAGTAGCGCCATCTATGTGTCAGCCTAGGAACTTTTCAGCCCGCCTGTTATATATAAAGCCGCTCTCTCATACTTTAAAAGTATACGAATATAAATATTATGAAATATGTTTCTTCACTGAAAGGAAAACAATATAAAAATATAACATTAAGTAATGTTTTTCTGTTGATGATTAATTGATAACAGAATAATAATAAAATTGTATAACAAAAGACTTGTTGTATTAATAGTAGAAAGATCATTATGCGTTATGAAAGATCAGCTTAACGAGGAGGCAAGATAAATGTACAAATTTCTGAAACACAAAGAAATTTATATTTCTGCAAAACAAGCAAATAATTGCTAGTCAGAAATATAACTGAGGGTAAAATATTATTTTTTAATTGCTTCTAGTTACGTTCAATATGGAAAATAAAAAAAAAAGTTGATTAAGATTGTTGCGCAGAAGGGTTATTTCTTACATTAGTATTAGTTTCAAATTTTTCACTATTTTGATTTATAGAAAATTACCTTTTAAATAAAATAAATACAAAAATTGTTTCTGTTTACTATATTAAATTACGCCTTAAGCATATGTGAAATAAAAGAAGATTTAATGAATTAGAGATTATTTAAATACTAGAAATTTAAGTACATGGTAATATCAAACATTTCAATAAAATATTTTTAAACTGGTATAAATTAAAAAAAGAAAGAAAAAAGTGAAATTTTTATTTTGGTTTAAGGAAACTTGCATCTCTGCTTTTTCTCTTTTTCTTTTTTCTTACTGACCACATGGTCCCAAACAGGGGCCTGATGGCCGAGTGGCTAGCTCACTTGCGCTCGATACCACAGATTTCGGGTTCGAGACTAGGCGGTGTCATGGATGTTTGTAGTGGTTCGGAACCTGCTTTAATTCGTAGGTTCCGGTCTAATATGATCGTAGAGCGCTGCGGGGATAGTGCTACTCGCATATCTTCAAGCTGCAAATTGCCCTGGTTTGTGCTTAGGGATTGCAATACCGGTATTTTGGGCCCTTTGTACAATTTTGTAATACCGGTATTCACAAGTTTGAATACCGTTTTTTTCGGTATTTACTAGAAATTTAGAATTCTTATTCAGAATTCAGAACCTGTCCACATTCAAAAGAATTCGGTACAGTTATCGAAGATTATGATGACACTAATGTCGATAGTGAAAAGGAATTGTCTCTTGAACAAAAATTAGAATTGGCGATATCTAAAAAAATTTCAACAAACCAAACTACAATACAAAAATCAGCTATATCCAAAACACCGACGAGAAATAGATTTATTTGAAGATAAGGATTTAGAGGTAAATACTTGGAAAAAGTTTGTCGCGCATTGCTAAAAGTTCCACAAAATAGCGTAGATGCTGAAAGAGCGTTTTCGACAGCTGGTAATTTTTGCACAAAATTACGTTCCAGGCTTAATGATAGTACTATTGTTGCATTATGTTTTTTAAGATCACATTAAAAAAATTTTAAATAATAAAGACTGAATGGTGATATTTACACTCTTTTTGTGATTTAAATAAATAAGATGTTCCTTTACTTTTTGTGATTCTTTATATACTGTCATAGTTTATAAAGTAAAATTTTTTTGGGATATTTACATTCTCTAATAAAACTGGCAAATAAAACAAAGAAACACGTGTTTTCTTTCTTTTTTTTAAAAATTTCTACTACCGGTATCAAAACCGGTATCCGGTATTAACATCTAAAAATACCGAATACCGGTATTGAACTTTTGGTCCGATATTGCAATTCCTAGTAGTGCTACATGAGTAACGTCGGTTCAGTCCTTGCTTATGTCATAAAGATAACTGTCTAAGTATTTGCATGCTGCATTAGAAAGAAAAAAACATCATCACCAACATTACACAATGTTTCAAAAGGCACACTTGTACCCTGAATTGCCAAATAATAATTACCCAATATTGAAAATCGCCAGGTACATTTAACACATATGGTTGATATAAATAAAGCTAGACAGGAATTGTTTGATTGACAGTTAGGATTCGCTGAGCAAATTCGCCGCCGATTTTGAAAATAAGTTAATTCTGATATTGGAGTAACGCTTACAGAAATTGGAAAGGAGATGTTGTAGGACATTGTAGTAAATCTCTAAGCCTCAATGGTCGATCATTGAACATCGTGGATTCAAGTTAGAGGTAGCCCCACTTTCTGACTTTTTGAAGTCTTTTTAACTTCATTTCAAAATAATTTGACGTTACATGTAAATTACGACAAGTTCCAAGAATTCCTTATTGATGGTCAAATTTTTATGCCAATGATTGTATTTAAAATCAAAATACCAATTTGTCACATAATTATTAAACTATTGAATAGTTCATGACTGGAAATCGCAAATTTAATACTATTTAAAAAGATTTAATGACTCCTTAGTTTATCTTTATAACTGTAATGTAAGTGGCAATAAATGGTACAATATTGATCTCATACATTTAAACTGTGCCAGTACTGAACTCTAAATATACTTCAAAATAAATAAATAAAAACCGAAATTACAAAAAAGACATATGACTATTAAACTTTTATCAATTTATCAACAAGATGTCTACTTTTAAAGATTTTGTAGACATTTTAACTCTTACTTTATGTTTCTCAAATCTTTTTGTGTATAGTTTTTTAATTAAAAAAGTTATTTATATATAAGATAAAGAAAGATATATAAAAATATATTTTTTCTTTTTTTCGTACTTTTATGCGTTTTAAATATGTTGTTTGTGTAACATTTTGAAATGCTGTTATTGATTTGTTTACTTCTGTAAGCCTTGTTTGATGCTGTAGAATGCAAGAGGAGTTTTTTAAAAACTATTTGCTAACTATTATAAATGTATAGTCTATAAATTTGTAAGTAATAATTATCTGGGTAATTATAAAAATGTTTTAAAGATAATCACAAGAAAATTTGCTTTTTTATCCTTTAAAATGTAAAAATTATATTAACAAAAAATAAAGACGTTATTTATTGTAAAAGGAGATAGATATTATAAGAATCACTATATAATTTTTCTTAGTTCTTCATAAACAATGTTTAAACCTCTTTTTATTTAAATTTCCCAGCTGTTTCACTCCCACACTTAAGGTAAATTTAATTAGTAATCTAAACAAGCAACATACTAGTCAATATTACTACTTAATTTTTAACCTGAGGTAACTTAATTAAAATGTTAAATTAATTGTAAAGTTTTTCATTTAAAGAAGTACAATGTTTATTTAGGAAGGACGAAGGAAGGGGAAAAGCAAACTTGTTATTATAAATAAATTAATTATAAATAATTGATTGTCAACAAGAGGGAACAATAAAAATTTAATTAAAATTTGTCAGCTTTTTGTACATTTTAATATCAATGATACCTACATTGTTCAAAATTAAGATAATTATTTTGTCGCTTTTTACTAAAAATATCGAACAACTGAGCAAAAGGTTAAATGATACATCCAAACTAATGCTTTCTATACTATTGAATATTTAAGAATATAAGTGTGTGTAGGCTGTACATGAAGAAGAACAAGCTTTAGAAGCACGTATGACAATTTCTGCTTTTTTCCTCTCACACATATCGGTGAATTTCATGGCGTTTTCACGGCAACATTCGATGAAATTCAAAACCAAAAAAGTAATTAAAATGAGTAACCACTTTATGATTGGATGAATGGAATGAGGTGTGGATCTAGGGAAGATGGCAAGCAGGACTCTGCAAGTGTAGAGATTTGTATGTAACACCCAAAGTTTCATCCAACTTATGGAAATAATTTAAGGATAGTGTATCTTGGTCGTCTTGTGTATCTAGTGTATCTTAGTCAAGGTCGTCCAAGAGCCATAATGGTCGAAGAAGATCGATATTTGTCCCCTACAATAAGATATAACAGGAGTTTAGCAGTTTCTGATCTCTCTCACGACTTTCATTCGGTTTATAGGAACCCTAGTTTCAAGAGTTACTCTTTCCAGAAGGCTACACGAAAGAAATATATTTACAATACCTCCACTCACTTCTTCGCACAGGAGAGTTTGTTTAGAATGTGCAGAAGGCATTGACTTTGGAGAGGAGATCTATGAGGGGATGGTCTATTGAATGATAAGTTCCTGTTCGAGCTAACCACCGAATCACAATATAAGTTTATCTGAAGATATCAAGGGACTCACTATCTTTCCTCCAACTTCAAAGAAAGAGGAAGTGAGGGTTTAATAGCTTGGATAGGCATCATAATGGATGGATTCCTAGATCTATGTCTTTGTCAGAAGATTGCGTTATTGCAGAGAAATATTGAGACACACCTTGGAACCTAACGTTTGGTCTTACATCACTGAAAAGACCAAACGTTAGGTTCCAAGGTGTGTCCTCAATATATCATGAGATATATCAATCAATCATGAGACACTTACGTGTCTCATGATTTCATTTTAATAGATGAAAACACAGGCCCACAAGGAGTTCATCTAATCAACGAATTTCTGAATTGTCTAACTAGTTCTCCAGATTTAAAGGCAATAGAGTGTATTTCGAAATCTTTAGAGAGGGCAATGTAAATTGGTTTCTCAGAATCATCCAATGCATGAAAACACAGTTACTAAACATTTTTTTCTAATGCACCTGGCAAATACTTAGACAATTGGCTTGGATGCCTTAAGGAAAGTAGCTGCGCAGACGTTACTCACTTAGTACTATCCAGGAGGTGCTTGTAACTTGAAAATAAGCTACGGACACGAAGAAACAATACCCCCTCAACACTCTACAAACATGTTAGACCGGGACCTACGGTTTAAAGTGGATTCCGAACCACTATAAATATCCATGGCACCGCCGGGATTCGAACCCGAAACCTATGGACCCGAGCGCCAGCCACTCTGCCATTAAGACCCCAGTTACTAAAGGATTAGAAGCAAATAGTTTTGACAGATGCTCGCCAATTGCCCGATTTCCAGTATGGATTCAATTATGTGAACCATATAATTGTAAGTAGGGCATAAATATTCGCTCAAATATTTTTGTTTGATATTTTAAACTTTGTTTATGCCTTATGGAGTGTTACGCACTATCATACATTTGTATAACAAATGTTTTGAGCATAATTTTTGTATTATATTAACCAATGTACAAATATAATTTCATTACATTTTGTACAGTTGTTCTACAGGAATTTGAACAAAAGATAAAATTTACTAAATTTTGAATACCATATTAAAAAAAAACTCCATCTTCTATTCTCGATTTACATTCGATTCCATTTAAACGATAAAATGATACCGACTACGACAGACAAAAAAAAAAAAACATTAACTTCTGCTCTTGCCTGTTGTTGTCTATAGGTGTATATCTTCCCAGATCATAAACATCGTCGTAGAGGTGGTAGGCTGGTAAGAACATTATTATGTTAAATGACCTCTCTACATTTAGCTGCCATAATTTAATAACCTATTTAAATCCGCAGCTAGACACAATTTGTACATATGATAAATATAAGGAATTCTACATCATTGTGCTCCAAACCATCTATAATTATCAACTGTTTATCTCAAATGACTGTCTATCTGAATAGTTCCTCTATTTGAATCCGATTGGAACTGAAACTATCTGAGCTGGTTGAAGAACCTTGGTCGCGCAGTGACCTCTGTCTTTTCTCGTGACAAAACACTTGATAGAATTATTTCGGTCAGTACCCATAATATATTTATCTTACGTCGCAAGAGAAATGATAACGATTTGTAGTTTATCAAATTTTGAATTGTTAGCACTGAGATTATTGATGAGATTCTTTAGTCCTTCAAAGGAGAACAAAACAAAGTTTCTTTATGAAAATAAGAGAATTTTTTTAAATAGTTGGAAAAACAGGATTAAAATCTGTTTATCTGTTACAGTATTATGATCTTTAGCAGTGTTTAAGGGTAGGAAGTCAGAATTTTTTATAAGAGTAAAATAAAAAAAAAAGGACTTTACTTGGCGATAGAGTTTAGTAGCGGTATTCTTGTTTTTTGATTTTTGGCCGAGGAATTGAATGTAATGTGACCAAAGTGAATGTGACCAATACACAGGAATTTATGAAAGTGAGCTTCACTATTGGATCTTTCAATCTTACACTCTTTAAGAAAGTGTCCTTTATCACATTTTAAACACCTATGATTATAATTGCAATTATTAGTTCCATGGTGGAAAAAATGGCAACGGAAAGATTGGATGAAAAGATTAATAATGAGATAGAGAAATCTATCTACCTTAAAAATATCCAAAACGTTTCCTATTTTTTGGGAAAATAACTTGCAAAATATGCAGCGATTATTTAATTTTTCCTATTAGGAAGCTGAGAATACTAGTCATGTAGCCAAGTTTTCTATCCTGTTGTTTGCCTGACGTCTTTTAAAGATAACAAAAGTCAAAAAATAGAAAACAATTCCATAAGTGATAATTAAAACATTTTTTTGAGGAAATTAAAGCCTGAAATTTTGAAGAAATTTGGGGATAAATCTCACATCTCGCCTCAAGATAATGGGAAGATCTTCTTTTGGGAAAAATAGGAATCTCAGAAGTAGTTTCATTTCATCTTGGTCTAACTCTTAAAAAGAGTTTGAGGCAATTTCTTGTAATAAACAAAAATCAGTTTGGAAATCTTTCTCGGTTTCAATGCATTAATGGTATTATTAATGGTCTTGATAGAAAGTCCTTTGTTAGGAAAATATAATTTTCCTGTAAATTCCGTTCTTCCAACCGAGGGGTAGTTCTTGGAGCAGTTTGTAATAAGGTATTGATCTATTGATCTTATCTTCAAAACAACTGAAGCTCTCTTTTTACATTTGGTATAACGGCTCTGTAGTCTGAAATTTCTTTGCCATTGAATTATCCGAAATGAGTTGAATTTATTTAGAGGCAATTTCTTCAAATTTATCTTCCAAAAATCAGAGACAATTTCTTCTAATTAGAAAATCTCTTCTCTGTGGAGGTAAAAGCCAATAAGGATTCAATGCAAAGGCTACGGACAAACAAAGACGATCATCATACTTTAATGGCGAGGACATCACAGGTTCTCCCGCTACTGGAGGCAAAAACTCAGTATCGCAGTAAACGGAAGTTGATTTCTGATTAGTACCATTGTACAGTACAGTCGAGCACAAATGAATCTCTCAATCAGTTCTCTTCTTTTTTGACTAATTAATAAAAATTGCCTTTTATTTCACGAGATCATTCCACGCTGGTATCAAATTATCAATCTGATCTTGGGGAATATCACGTTCCGTTCGTCGAAAACATCATCCCACGACCACTGCATAGCTGGTTATCTGTCCTGATTGGCCATTCTGTCTCTTCAATTGTTTCAAGTGGTGTTTTGTGATTAATAGAGCATTCATTGGAGCCGAGTTGAGGTAAAAACTCTTTCATCTTTACAACCGTATCGAATGATATGATATGAATGAATATCTCAGAAAATTTGTCAAACATTTATCAAAAACTAAAACTTCTTATTCTAAACAACAACGAGTATTTGGCAGTGATACTAAACTATACAATATGTCTATGTATGTTTTTTTGGCAATGAAACTTCAGCAAACAATAAAATAAATTTTGACGATAAGGTTACAAATATCGCATATGTGCAACATTAAGAGATAAAATTTTAATAAAATAATCAGTAACTTTTAATTAAATGCATGTTCCAATTTCTGAAAATAAATAAAAATTAGGTAAAATTTATATATATATATAACCATTTTTTTATGGTTAATGCTCCCTTAAGTATAGCTGTAAAGGAGAAAATTGTCTTCTGGGAAGACTTTTATAGATAGTTTTCCTCGTTTGCATGTTGTATTGGGGAAAATCTGGAATGTACTACTGTAGTGTTGTCAGTTGTTTGTACAACTGGATCTGGGTGTGGTTAGGTTGAGACACAGGTTTAAGAACACACAGCTTTATTTACAAGCATGAAAACATGACCTAAACACCACAATTAACTACAAACAATATTTAACACCCAACATGCAACATATTTAAAGATGTACTTATACATTCGTTGAAGGATTCCACTTCTAAGCTGTAAATCCTCTTATTGTCTCCCGGGATGAGAAGCTATAACTAATGGCAGCGCCGTAGTTACAGTTATCGCCTTACTCCCTCTCGGGTAAGAGTCTCGATGCCAACTAATCATTTCTCTTCAACGACACAAGAGGCGCTCTTGCAGGGCGTAGGAGGAAGCACGATTGCACTAGCAGACAGCTTGATTGTTGATATGAGTTTCATATAGTACACACTGTCATAACCGCCATACTGTTTCTAATAACAGTGTCTGCATGAAACGCTGACAGTGGATTCGAATTCGAGATTTTGCCATTGCCATTCTGTCATTGGTCAGGGTAAAATGTTCTTATTTTTTTTTACTTTATCTTTCTCAATATGCCCAATTTTAGTATCATGGAGAAAATTTTATAATTATTGCTTTAGAGGAAGATTTTATGTGTTGGTTTTCCATCTTCTTTTGATCAATGAACCACTTAAATATACATTGTGCTTTGAAAACAATATTATACGTTCGTCTTAAATATAATTCAAATTATAATCAATTCAAAATATTTATTCTCCTGTTGTCGTTTCTTCTTATCCCACATGGTAGGCATCTAGACCAAACCCACGAACCTGTATGGACTCATAGTTGAAGGGAAAGAGGACAGCTTCTGCTGTGATGGAGCACCTGTAGATAGAAGTCTGACTTGGCTCGGGACGCTCTGCAAGTCCCGGTCTCATATGACTGGGACCTACGGCTTAAAGTGGATTTCGAATCACTCACAAACGTCCATGGTACCGACGGAACTCGAACCCGAAACCTAGGGCACCGAGTACCAGAGCGCTAGACACTCGGCAATTTAAGCCCATTTATTCTCCTACTTCTTACTTTCGACGGGCTCCAGGTGGGTGTTGCATGGATGTTTGTGAGTGGTTCGGAATCCACTTTAAACTGTAGGTACCGGTCTATTTAACCCTCATGTGCACAAGATGACAGTAGAGTGACAAATCAAACGCAATCTCACTTGCGAATGTAACGTTTATAGCGCATTTGGGTAACTCCGAAGCTGCAATTACTCTTAAGATCTTCATGCTTAAGAAACTGTTTTTCCCAATTTTATTTTGTTCATGAAATCACGTAGGAAAGCGAATAAGTTTTCAGATATTTCAATTTTATCACGTTTTTCGAAGTTCAATTATTGACCTTAGTGGAAATTTTATTCATTTGCATTTAAAAGCCAGCTTTTATAAAATTGAATAAAATAAAATTATTATGAACATATTTTTAATTTTTTTAATTTCATATTTTAAGTGAATAACTCATTTAAGATTATTTCTTGCCCATCCTTTAAATGGATCACGTATACAATTATAAATCATTCAATGTATATCAAGACGAATTGTTCTATAAATCGTCATTTTTATAATTTGCACGTTTAGCTATTCAAATTGTAAAATAAATTAATGAATAAAGGTACAAAAATTACATTTGTAAATGTTTCCCTTTTCTGCTTTTCGTTTTGTATAAAAACGGTAAGATTTGATTTAATACAGTAAGTACTCCAAACTGAAAAGAAATTTTGAATACCGTGTCATCGGAACTGCACATAATTCATTCAAAATCACCTCTTTACATGACAAAAAGTTATCAAATCCTATCCAGAAAAAAAAAACCAAGTAATCACTATTTTTTTCACAAGATGTCCGCATCCGTTTACCAATAATATTCCTTGGTATAAATAACGGCGATTCTGAAGATATAAAGCAGAATTCCCTTGAAAAAAAAGAAGAAAATAGTGCCTCGTTTAAATTCTATCAGGAACGATTTTTCACGGCGTTTATTAGAAATGACAGGGCATTGTGTAATGATGCCCTGGACTCTATTCCTGCAAGTGGTGGTTACCATGGTGATATCCGCTTTCACTGAAAGCGACGACGGTCACGTGACGTAATAGGACCACGTGACATTAATGCCAAAAGATTTTTGCCGAAGCAAAAATTCCGGACTTTTCGATGATCGGGGCTTCGTGATAGCTTAAAGGAAAAGAAAATTCGCAAAAGAACGCAATTTGTATGCCCTTTCACTTGAATAAATAGCTTTTTTTTTTTACTTTTTCGAGTTTGAAGTAGAAACAAAATTGAATAAAAGTATCGCATGAAAAGAATATTGTTTGCATTGAGAAAACTTAATTTGCTGAACAGAAGAAAGAAAAAGAATTATTCTTATTCTTCGTTTTGGACTAAGAATGACTGGAATAAGGTGAGCCATTTTTTTTTCGAATTCTATTAAATTCTATTCTATTTTATTTATTCTATTGTTTGTTTGGGGTATGTTTTTATTAATTATGAAGGAAAAGAGCATAGAATACATTTTAGAATGATTATCTTTTCGTAAGCAATTTTATGGAATGATGATTTAAAGTGGTTATAATATAGAAAAGTGTTATATTTTTTATTTATAAAATATTTTTCATGCGCAAATGATTTTTTTTTCCCCATTTGAATAAAGAAGGTTACATTTAAGTGCAAATCAAGGTTTAAAAATTGATATGCGTATTATTTTGATATATTTAATAAGTACAAACTTCTTTTTTTCAATCGAAAATCAGGCTTATTTTTTAACTATATAACATTTGGATATTTGAATAATCTTATCAATTTTTCTTATTCTTAATTTTAAACTTAGAATGAATGGAATAAAATGAGCCTTTTCAGATTCTATTAAATTCTATTCTGTTTTATTTAATAGATTGTTTGTTTGAATATGTTTTTATAATAATTATAAAGGAAAAAAGCATAGAATCCATTTTAGAATGTTTATCTTTTTCGTGAACAATTTTATAGAATGATGATTTAAAGTGATTATAGTATAGTAAAGTGTTATATTTTTATATTTAAAACTTTTGTCATACGCTTAATGAGTTTTTATATTCTAATTAATGTTATTTTTTTAAAAGCAAAGTTTACAAATTGATATACGCATTATTTTGATGTAATTATGAAATACAAACTTCCTTTTTTTATTTGAAAAATAGGCTTATTTTTAAATATATAATATTTGGACATTTGAATAATCTTAATTTGAAATTTTTCTTATTCTTCGTTTTGAAATTAGAATAAACCGAATAAAATGAGGCATTTTTCAGATTCTATGAAATTGTATTCTATTGTATTTAGTAGATTGTTTGTTTGAAATATGTTTTTATTAATTATGAAGGAAAAAAAGCATATAATCCATTTTAGAATGATTATCTTTTCCTTGAACAATTTTATAGAATGTTGATTTAAAATGATTATAATATAGAAAAGTGTTTATTTTTTATTTCAAAATTTTTTTCATGCTCAAATGAGTTTTTTTCCCTATTCGAATAAGGCAATGTTTATAGATTGATATGCTTATTATTTTGATGTATTTAAGTATTACAAACATCCTTTTTTTATTTCAAAAATAGACTTAATTTTTAAATATACAATATTTGGATGAACAGAGGTAGTTTTTAGCACATTTCATTTGCGTTTTTTTTGTAGTATGAACAAATTTATAAACATTAATTTCTATTCATTATTCATGGCTTGTCCAGTAAGAACACCCTGTTGTAATTAGAGACAATCTTGTTTCACTTTTCAAAAACATCGAATTCATGGATGAAGTTATAATAATAATCCTTATAGCATTTAATTTCCTGTCAGCCAAAATGATATATTCCAAATACACAATTCCAGATTCTTTAGAACAATATCAGCCATAGTTCAGTCATATTCATTCAACAAAAACACAAGCTGAACAATAAATTAAAATACTCAATAAATGAGTAAAATTCCAATTATTTTCTAAACCAGAAAATTTGATAATTAAATGAAGTATAAAAAAATTTAACAATATTATAATAATTTATATTTTTTAGGAATTGCCTTTATTAAAAAATAGCATTTTTTTCCTTTTTTTGAAAAAAAAAAAAAGCCACACAATAAATTAACTAAATCCTCAAATTTTTTACAAAAATTATTCTTCGAAATACATTTGCATTCAAGGCATTTGATGCTTCCTAAGTAGGCAGTTCTGAAGAAAGTTATTTGATTTCACTATTAGGCAGCAACTATGCCATAATCATATAATTGATATTAAAACAAATGCAAATAAATATCGATACATGTTTTTCTAGATAGATTTGTTTAAATTGATAGTAAGGAACGTTAAAATAAATGTTAATTATTACAAATATATTTGTAACATGCATTTATTAGCTCTCGATTTATATTAATAATAACATAGAATGTAACGAATATATCATACATAATGATATTGTAATTCATGTATCTATAAAATTTCCAACATTTATTAGGAAGTTATGTTTGTGTTGATGTATATATATTATTTTATACCATTTGATAATGAAATTATGATAAATAGATATTTTTAAAGATGTATGTTGAATTATCGAAGTTATTCGATAATTCAAGTTACATCTTTCTCAATTCATTATTCGAAGTTATTCTAGGGTTTTAGGAGTTTTAAGCTACATAAAAAACTCTTGGATGGAAATGTTTGTGACTTAAAATTGATATGTTTATTGTTCCTGCTAATAAGCGTTTGATTTTTAAAGTCCTTTGAAGTAT
The DNA here is from genome assembly GCA_021605095.1 of Caerostris extrusa. Taxonomy (NCBI): domain Eukaryota; kingdom Metazoa; phylum Arthropoda; class Arachnida; order Araneae; family Araneidae; genus Caerostris; species Caerostris extrusa. Next base: position 15,773 of record BPLR01005440.1, on the reverse strand, counting down.
AAAGAATAATAATTATATGACGGTATAAAGAGTTTTTTTTTAGTATAAACACTTATTGCGATATAATTTACTAATTCATAGTTTGTTCATTTAAAAAAATAAGATGCATGATGATATTTCCCAAATTAAATAGATCAAATAATTGATAATTGATCAATAGCAAAATAATTGATCAAATAGATGCATTACCATTCTAAATTTCACATCTTTCTATTTATTATAATTTTGTCCTTTTCAAAAATTTGATGTTATGTTATAAATTCAAAAAATTTCAGAATTAAAAATTATTTTTATTAAGATTTAATATTTTATATAATATAAAAACGAAATTATTAAATTTTTTTTTGATGCAACTTCATTTAATATTATTTTAGCATTACACTTTTTAATATATTCCAAAGAAGAGTTGCTATACAAAAATATCGAAAAAGCTGTACTAAATAATGCAACAACCCTTCTCTAACTTCCTATGAAAATTTATGTTCTTAATAAAAAGTTAAAATATTTTATAACACAGATGATCAATACATTTATTTTATTGAATTAAACAATCGTAAAACATATATTGAATAATAATTAAATAGCAAATGAAATAAAACTAAAATATAATTGGAGAGAAAAGTTATATTTGAAAACTATAAAAAATGATGCACTTTTTAATACTTTTAAAAAAATATTTACTGAATAAAAATAACGAAAGAAGTTGTACCAAAGAGGTTTAACAACCATTCTCCAACTTCCTATAAAAATTTATGTTCTTAATATTAAAATATTTTATAATACAAAATATCAAAATATATATTTAATTAAATTAAATAATCTTAAAACATATACTGAATAATAATTAAATAGCAAAAATGAAATGAGAAAGGAAATAAAACTAAAATTATCAATTGTTATTATCATTTATTAATTAAAAAGACATTAATTATAAATAGTAAACAATAATCATTGATTGATAAATATTGATAAACAACAACAGTTAATCGATAATGATATTTGATTAAAATTTATAATTGATGATAAAAACTTATATTTCAAAACTATAAAAATGATACACTTTTTTAATATTTTCAAAAAGAAGATTTACTGAATAAAAATAACGAAAAAGCTGTATCAAATAATGTAACAACCATTTCCCATAAAAATAACCTATAAAAATTTATATTCTTAATATTAAAATATTCTATAATACAGAGGATAAATACATTTATTTTATTAAATTAAACAGTCGTAAAACATGTATTGAATAATAAAATAGCTAATGAAATGAGGAATGAAATAAACCTGAAATTATCAATTATTATCAATAAATTAAACGACATTAATTATAAATAGTAAACAATCATTGATTGATGAATGATAAACAACAATCGTTGATCGATAATGATATTTGATTAAAATTTATAATTGATAATAAAAACTTAAATTTCAAAACTATAAAAACGATGATGATTGAAAGCTAAGTAAGAGTTGTTTAAAATAACCAAATAAAAAAAAATTGTAGAAAAAAATTTATCATTGCTTTTATTTTTAGAAAAAATATTCCAAGTGAAACAATTTCTTTAAAGTGTAATCTCCTTAAACAAATGGGACTTTTTATATATTTTCTTCTGTAGAGGTATTTTAATACCCTATTCATCATGTTCATTAATAACCTGACATATTTTCAATTAATTTATCACAACTTTTAATTTGTAAGACTACATGCTTGGCTGGGTACTGTTCAAACTAATTTTTTAATTATAAATTTAAATTATTTTTAAACACAAAAGAACAACGAAAAATTAAAAACTCTTTATATAAATTATTTTCCACGTAATGATGATTGAAAGCTAAGTAAGTGTTGTTTTAAAGTAATCGAGTTAAAAAAAAAAATTGTAGAAAAAAAAAAACTATCTACTATCTTTGTTTTTATTTTTTAGAAAAAAATTTATCTAAAACTTCACTACATAATTTTCTGTCATAGATAAAATAATTAGCACTCGCTCCTTTTAAGGTTATTTTCATAAACGTTAAAAATATTTTTGTACTTTACATTTCAGTATTATATTTTGTTATAGCTCAAAAATAATTTTTTTCTGCTGGAGTAATAAGCCAAATTTCAAAAACGGATTTTGTAGTTTTTGAAATTTGGCTTATAAAGTTGTTTGAAATTTATTTGTTGAAGTTTTTAAAATGGAAGAGTAATTTAACACAGTTACGGCTCTGTGAGCTTAAAGATTAATCTTAGAACTTTAACTGCATTGAATTACCCTGAAATTTTACTTCTTACCCTTAACGCATTTAATTACCCTTTAATTTTGTCGTAATTAGAAAATTTCGAAAATAATTTATAACTTTGCATACAATTTCGAAACCATAAGCTGATATCATGTCTTATGTAGTAGAAATGCGACTATATGTCTTATCACCCTTACGTTGTTGCATGATTTTTATTATTTTGTTTCTGTCGTATTTATTATATTACGATATTAAATGAAAATGTTGTAATTAAATTTATGGATTTAAGTCTGTACAGGTGTCGAGGTCAATTTAGTAGTATTTAGTATTTTTGGTAATATTTGTAGTATGGATGATAATCAAATAACTATTGTTGATAAAAAACTATTGTTGGATTTTTTTTTTAGATTTCAAGCCTTTTGAAAAGTTTTTCTAAGTATATATGTATATTTCTAATAATTATTTCTCCAAATTCCGGTTACTTTGACGTGAGGGCATTCACTATTAACTCAGCAGATATGGTGCACATTCAGGATTACGCAGTAGGTAGTATAGATTCAGACTATACATTATAGCAGGCTATACTGCCTGCTGCCTACGTTATGCATGCTATATAGCCCGAATAACCTGCTATAATGTATGTTAACATTTTGCCAACCAAATTTTGAAAGAACACCTCCATTTATAAGATTTTTATGGAAGAAGGATAAAGGAAAGTTTTTTTTTGTCTCCTAGTCGAAATTAAAGGTAAGACCTGTGGTTTATCGTCACACTGCCCTATATAGACACTGAGGGAACTTTTAGATCAGGTTCGATTGGCGGGTTTTGATCTGGACCCTTCCAGAATCCCAAACCATTATTTATTTGACTGCTTTGCCTCTTTATTTAAATTACAATATAAATTAAAATTCGAGAAGTAAGTAATTCAATGCATTTGTATAATGTCTATTCAGATGTTATATTTGTGCACATAAATACGTTTTAAAAATAAAACAAATTGACAATAAATTACATCTTAAAATAGGAATTTAAATAGGAATAAAAATGGAATTAAAAAAATAAACCTATATAAATAGGAGCACATTTTGGAATTCGATTCGAATAAAAGTTAAAAATAATGGTTAAATAAAACAAAGTTATAACGATTGTGTGTATGATGATTGTTCAATAAAAGATTGATTAATTGTTCGAGTGTCTAATTCAGATTAACTATTTTTAAAGCAGTAAATTATTTGAATATATAGATTTGATTTTAGTTATTCTTAACATTACTAATTCTTCAACAAATAATTATGTATGCATATATATATATGCATATATATATATATATATAATACAAATACACTTATTTCCAGAATTTTAATTTATTTTATATATATAGGAATAAGGAATATAATGAATACGTAACGTACGTACGTATCCAGGAATAAGTAATTCTATGCATTTTTATTATGTCTATTCAGATGTTACATTTGTGTACATAAATATATTTTAAAAATACAAAAAAAATTGATAAATAAATTATATTTTCATAAATAATATATAAATTAAAAAATTAATTTTTATAAACAAGTATATGTTTTTAATTCTTTGATATATTATCTATATATATATATACACATTTATAATGCTGTAAAAGTACCTCCAAGCTACATGTAGAATCAATAGCTTAATAATAATTTCAATATGCTATTAAATATTAATATGCTATACATATTAACGATATGCATTTACTCGATTCCGCTTCTGCATTTACACTTTGCTCTTAGTTACTCGTTTTTTAAGGCAATTATGCACATATATAAAAATATATACAAAGAATCTATGAGACGACGCCCCTATGCAAAATTAACTAGTTATTTACACAAGAGTCTCGACAAATGCATACTTGTAAAAATAAATTAAGATTGCCGTGAAGGTGCTAATTACCTGAAATTACTTTCATCAAAAAGCAACATAAAAGTTCTATCTTAAACTTACACTCGCTGTCATTAACTTTTAAAACTTCTGCAGACTAGAAAAATGATTTTCTCATTAAAGAATTTTTTCTCGCTTTTCTAGACGACAAAAAGGAGCAATCATTAATTTTCTCTTCAAATAGGGATCCGAGTATGGAAGAAAATGCTCCATATATTTTAGTATTTGGAAGCAAAATATTTAATTAATCATGCTGTCAACCGGAATAAAACGTACTTTGAAAGGTTTTCAAAAACAAAGCGGTATAACAAAAGTGTGTTGTTTATAGTAGAAAAGTTTTTGTTATATGTTGCATGTTTTTTAATTCTTTTTTTTTTTCACAATGTTCCTTTCTTTGAAACTGAATTTCGTATAATAAAAATAATTTTGTTGTACATTATAAAAAGATGAGCTTATAAATAAATGAAAATGTATTTTTTGTGATCTTCACTATAGAAAAGTAATTTTCATTCTGTTATTTTATTCTTCTTTTCGATGCCTTGATTTTAACCGATTCTATTCTTTTCACCGATATCTTGATTTAATTAATGCTACAGATATAGAAATTTTGACACGGATTTAGTGCTACTAAGGGCGCAACTAATAAATAATCGAAAACGCATTTTGTTTTTTATTTATTTATTTATTATTATTATTTGAAAAACAAGACTGAAAAGTATTCATGTATCTGAAAAGTATTTTTCTATCGGTTATAACAAGATTATATTCTTCGTTCTGATACCTTGATTTTAAACGACTATATTTTTTCTTTTCGATACCAAGATTTTAAACGATTTTATTCTTTTCTTCCATACATTGATTTAATTAACACAGATGTTGTAGATTTGTCAAAGATGCAGTGCTACTAAGGGTGCATTAAAGAAAGAGCAAATCCGCAATTATATTAAGAGGAAAACATAAAAAATACCCATGCAAATAGTTGAACAAAAAGGACATGCAAGTATTTTCCAAGTGTTTTTTTATATTGCAAAAATATTTGATTTGAAATTAGTAACTCCCATGCATCACAGATGCATGAGATTTGAACATAAATATGGAATACAAAACTGCAGAGCAGAACAAATCAGTAATTCATAACAGTAACAATAGTTACATAAAAACTGTGTGAATACATAAAGATAAAAGAAAATTAGTCGTTGGATGCCAATTGCATCAATTCTCTAGCCAATGCTGTGTATGTGTTTGGCAAGACAATCATGTCCTGTCTCCAAGCAAAAGGCCACTATTGCGATGGATCTAGGGAAGTCTAGGGATTTTACAAATCGAGTCCCTCAACTTCTTGTATTTCCAAGTATAAATAGGCTAAATTGGAAATTGAAATTATGCCTTTATTTTCCGGAGGATGGATCTTGGATCTTTCATCATCATAGATCTTCTTTCTGAGGATTCAATGGTCAAACCATGGTTAGTTTCATTCATTCATATTTGTCAATATTAATGTTGATTTAAAATATAGCTGCTTATAAAACAAAATTAAGATACGTAGTATGGTTTTAAAACGATGAGAGCGGCCTGGTGGCCAAGTGGCTAGCGCTCTGGCCTTTGGTATCTAGGGTTCGAATCCTGGCGGTGAAATGGATGTTTGTTAGTGGTTCTAAATCTACTTTAAACTGCATGTCTCGGTCTGTTTAGCCTATTGTGCACAAGATGGCCGTACAGCGACTAACCAAACCAAAACGACGAACACTTTGATCAGAGGTCCCTTAGTATTAGATATAATTGTCAGAAAAGGCTGATTACAACATTTACGGTAAACAATTTTTTAGCTTAGAATTTAAAGAAGCTCCCAAATTTTTATTTAATTTTTAAGCTGTCTAAATAATTGAAATAGAGCAGGCCTTATTTTTAAAAATGTTTTTGATTTTAGAATTTTGCTTTTTTAAAGAGTCGAATATTAAGTACGAATGTCTATGTATATCTGAACGAATTATAATTTTCTATTGATAAAATGTCTGCGTATGTACCTTATACGTATAGAAGATCTTATTTTTTCTTATTTTATTAACTATATTTTTTTGAATGAAAATTTTGGAATTAATAAAAATTAATAATAGTAGGATTCAGGAAGGAAAATAAATTTTCTTGGAATGAAAGACAAACTGCTATACATTTCTAAATAAAAGGAAAATCTTGGCAAAATGTTATCCCACAATTTAAAGAAACTCATTCTTTGATATTGGGAGTGATTAAATATTTCAAAATAAAAAGAATTTTAATACCAAAGTCAATATCTGGATGCCCATCACGGCTGACACAGAGAAATTCAGTTTAATTAAATCAAAATGAATCTTCTAGAATAGTTTCTCCACTTTTGGCAAAATAAATTAAACAATCTTTTGAAAAACTATTTCTTTTCATACCATTTGCAAACAGTAAAAGAAATATCATTAAAATGCTCGTGTTGCACTTGAAAAAGCTTGCATTTCTGCAGGGAATAGACTTAAGCAGACAACAATTTGAAGATTATCAGTTAAATAAGCCCAAATGTTTCAGCTAAATTTCATTAAATTCCAATAAACAGAAATTTCACTAGCATGTTTTTTCAAATTTATTTCTTTACATTTTGAGTATCAGTGTATATCTATAATAACAAAAGAGTTCATAATAACCTTCTTTGCATAAATATCAGAGCAGAGCAAATATAAGCAGACATTTCTTGCAACTGTATATAACAGATTTCACTTTAATCAAAGTGCATCAAATGGTCTTAATACAATGTAATGATGCACTGCACAAAAATTCTATCACTTTAATTTAATGGCACCTAAATGACTCACATAATCTTGTCTTTATTTTCGAGTCTAACCAAAAAACCACCTAGATTTTTATCTTTTATTTATCTTTTCTATTAACAATATATACAGTAAAGCTAGATATAACAATATTAATAATATTAGAACAATATTACAATATACAATTTATATATATAATTATATTAGCAATATATAACAATATTAGAGCTTTTCAGTTTGGATTTGCTCGTAGAGTTTCAAATATGATCTCTCAATTCTGAAATACGAAATTATAGTTGAATAGGCTATTTAAGTTTTAGTATATTATATATTATATTAATACATAATACATAATAATAGTTACATTAATATATTACATGATGTATGAATTCAAATGATTTTGGAAATTATTTTAAATATACAATAAAAAAAGGATATTACTACAATTATTTTTCCCATGATATTTGTTTTTAACGGGCAGGAAAATAAAAAAGAAAATAAATAAACAATGATAATAATCAGAAAAAGGGTGAATAGCTTTATTCAGAATAATTCAAAATAGAAATAATTTGTATGCATTTTTTACCCTTAAAATGAAACTTTTTAAAGTTAGATTTTATATAAATGAAGTCCATGTGAAAATCTTATTTTAGTGAAAAAAAGAAATGTATCCTGCTTTAGAGTTTTATATCACTTGGTAAAACATGTAGTAAAACAAAATTAAAGAAGGGTTTATTTTTTTTCAAGTGCAGAAAAGGAAGTGTTAGATATTCATTATTTATTTAAAAATACGAACATAATTTTTAATACATTGGAAACGTTATATTTTGTTTCTGATAATTTAAATGTTATCAAACAATATTTCAATTTAAAACAAGATAAGGTTCACAAAATATTTGCATTTTAAATGGTGAATATTGAAATAAAATGTTTAAAAAGGACTTTTTTTGATAAATGTAAATGAATATTAAGGTAAGTGTTCCAGAATATACTGAAAGGAATCTCTTTTTTACTTTGATTCTCAATTATAAACAACGCTTAATAACCTTTTGAAAGATTAATTAAAACTTTTGTTAATTATTCTGGTACCTTGAAGCAATTTTCAAGTGTCTAATTAAATTTCTTTTCTTTGAAAATTGTTGCTGAGATAATTTTTTTCTATCGATTTAATTTTCTTTTAAAGATCTAGTGGTCCATATAGTTTTCATGGTAAAGAAATTACTTCTAACAGGGCATGATATTTAGTATGAGATACTCTACCCCAGGATTAATCAATTCAGTAATGTATTTTAATGCATTCTGTCTGTATGCAAAATTATAAATTTATTTCCTTGCTATGTTTAATTCTCTTTCTGATCTCTAAAACGTTCTAGCTTCTTCTATAAATAGATAAGATTATTATGTTCTAGAAAGTAAAATACATATGTCTGGTATGAAGTTGTTTTTTTTACTTATTTTGAATATTTTTTAATGAACATATGCAACGTAAAGTGTGCTTAAAATATCTTCAGACAGCTTTGTTTGAATTTTTGTACGGTTTATAAAACATTGAAAATATTAAATTTATATCAATTTTGGTGAACTTATCCTTCCCTTCCCATTAAAATGGATTCTGGCCATTGAAGTGAGAGAACGAAATTTGTAAAATTTAGAAGGGTAGTTATAGTTTTAAACTATTAAAAATATTGAAATAAACTTGGTATTAATTGACAAAAGAAGTTCTAAAAATTAAAAAAAACAAACAATATATCAAGAAGGGGTAGAGTAAAAATATGTAAGTTCATCATCATCATCATCAATGGCACAACACCCCTCATGGTGGGCCAAGGCCTTCAGCTTACTGGCAGATTTCGAGACGGGAGATGTTTTTCGTTTACTGCGTAGGGTTGTCGTCCTATGCTCTACAGTCATATTAGACGAGGACCTACGATTTAAGTAGATTCCAAACCACTGCAAACATCCATGGTATCGGGACTCGAACCTGAAACCTGTGGCACATAGCGCTAGTCACTTGGACATCCATAGGGCAAATTTCGTTATATATTATGAAATTGTATTATATTTTGATGAGTTAAGCTTTTTTAAGTGTTTTATTAGAAGTTTATTATTATTTATTGCTTTTCATAAAATAAGACTTAACTCTTTTATATCAAAGTAAAATGTTAATAAACATCAATAATAAATTGCAGCAAACTTTTCTATGGAATTTGGAATTCTAATTTAAATACCATATTATAAATAAGCCGATAACACCTTTCAAGATCAAAATTAGAAACATTAGACTCAAGTGTTAATAAAACCAGAAACAAAATATAAAAATGAAGTCAGATGATAAGAGAGCTGTGATGTTGTTTTCGTTTTCTTAATTTTTTTTTTTATCAAACAATTGTTTGTACCATCTGGAGACAATAAAAAATTATTTTTATTTGATTAAATACTAAAAATTTTTTTTTTTTTCTTATTTTTTGACTACTCAACAAATAAAATAGTACATAGAAATCTATTTATTTTCTTTTTAAATATAAGTGCTATAATTTTTAAAAGTATTATAATAATATTATGTCGGGTTATAACAAAGTGTTGCTTGTTATAAATACATTAAAAATTACATTTTATTTAATTAATAAATAATAAATACTACACGCACCTCCTGTGTAATGCAAAGTGAGTAACGTCGGCGCAGAGTTTGCCTAAAGGCATCAAAGACAACTGTCTAAGTGTTTTCCAGAAAAAAATAATTAAAAATGTTTGCCTTTTTTATTAGAACGACATTTTTAAAGGTACCAAAAAACTGTTGAAAGTTGATCTTTTAACAGCTTAATTTGTTGTGAAATTATTGAAAACAATCTATTATGTATACAGGCCCACCACCTAAATGACTCGATTCTGGGAAAACAAGGCAAATTCTCCTCCTTCTTGATTTATGGCTTGAAACCTTAGACTACTTATTGAGATGGAGGAAATGGAAACCTGAACTGTCGTTTCCTTATTCATCCACTGTCAACCCAAACCACCTATCTATAGTTTGGCGACAGCAAATAGTCTCCAAATCGCTTTGTCTCCTAAACTGCAATTTGACTGGAATATTTTTTATTGGCAAAATCGCAATGCAATTTTCTTATTTTTTAAACACAAGTTTAGGTGTTTGCAATTAATCAGTCAGCATGTTTTATTTTTTTTTTTTTGCAAGAAATTTGCCCCAAAATTAATGATTTACGTGTATTACATTAGTAACATAACTGATCTGTTCTTCCTTAACCTGTTTTATATTAATCTGGAAAAGGAATGCATTGTTCATTTACACTGGAAATACGCACTATAGGTGCACAACCTGTAAAAAATTTTTCATATCAATTATTGTGTTCTAAAATGTTACAAATAATGTTTCAAAATTAATTTAATCAGCAACACAAAATATGTAGTTACAATGTCGGCAATATGAATTTTTGTATATCAAATTCACCCTTTTGCAAATCAAATTTGCCTTTTTGCATTTGAAATTCAAAGTTTGCAAATCAAACTCGCTCTCTAAGAATTAAGATGTATTTATTTGTCAGTACTTGTACATATGTATATTTATAGAGATGTATATATAGATATATTTGAGACATACATATATGCCTATCTGTATCTAAGTATATACTTCTTGAGTACTGATATAATGGTATGGCTAAAGATGTATGTTTAAATATAAATGAGATTATGTGTATGTTAATATGTATTTTTTCATCAAGTGCGATGATGTGTGTATTCTCAGTTACAATTGAATAGTTATTACATAAGTAGGAAAATGCATTTTTGTATGCGTTTATTTATGAGCATGTTTATCCGTGTGTGGATATTTGCGAATGTATTTATACGTGTGTATGTTTGTGCATTACATACATATGGATGACATATTTGTATGTTTGTTATCCATGCATATACATATATGGCAAAGAGCTACTGGTTTACGTGAGTACATATATGTGTGAAATACGTGTGTATGTATGTGTATTTGTTGTTTTGTGGATGAATGTGTGTATGTATGTATGAAAGTATGATTGTACGTTTATATGTATACGCTAGCTTGTGTATGTATGTGAATGCGAATATGCATGATTGTTTGATTGTGCGTGCATGTGTTCTTGAGCATGTAACAATCTGTGCGTGTATGCATCTGTATTCTTGTGTACATGCCTGTGTGTATGTGTGTTGCATATCTACGCATAATCATACGCATGCGCTTGTGAGTATCTATTTGTGTATATGTATGTCGAGTCGTATGCGCGTATACGTATAAACGAGCACATACATGCATGCATACAAAAAATATGCCTTTTTTAAAGCCCAGGATGTACATGTAATCATGTTTACTGAAAAATATACAAATATATGCATGTACTCATGCATATATCTATTTATCTTATAAAACTTATATCTTATTAAGAGTATAATGCTTTAACCATACCAGTTCTTTAACTTCTGATACAAAAATTCATATTTAGACACGCATATACAGTACATACTTATACATATACGTCTTTATAAATTTATATGTAGAAGTACTAATATATAAATAAAAACCTAATTTTGAGATATTAAATTTGATTTGCAAAAATATGAATTTGGTTCTCAAAAATGGGAATTTGGATCACCAAAGCAAGTATTACAGTGAGAATCTGTAAGAATCGTATGTTAATGATTCATGAACTACCACTATGGATTTCCGTTAATTTTATAAATAGAATTTTTTAACATATTTAAGATAAATTTTAAAAACAATTTTGAAATACTTTACAGGAATCTTTGTCTTAGTGGTTACGATTTTGTTAAAAGAAATTGTCGTCAATTTTTCTTTACTTATATACAAGTGTATTAAAAAATACATACATGGAAAATTCGAAATAGATAAATTTATTTTATTTATTGTAATAAATAAATTTATTTATTCATATTATTTTCTTTATTTATTTAACTTGTTGGATTTATATACAGAGCATTCTCAGTTCGAATACTCCCATTGTGATATGCATTACTCTTATTCGTCTATAAATGATAAATGAAAATAATTAAATGTAATTACAAATTTATGCCTTATTATGCTTTTTGTTTTTATTAATTATTCATTAAATATTAGAACGAACTTTGTTTTTCGAAATTCTGAGACAAATTTTTCAAAAGAATTATTATTTTTATGAGAATCAATCCAAACAAATACGCTAACAAAATCAATACGTTTAGATAAAAAAAACATATAACGATGTAATAAATCTTTCTTACGTTATTTAAATAACATATTTATCAATTATTATTACTTAAACTATGTCAAAACAATATGTTCCAGGATTGATATTTTTATGTCTTTTATACTTCATATAGATATCTAGACTTCAACAAATCCATTAGTAAATTTACATTACATCAAGAAACAGAGATAGTAACAAGATAGTAACAAACTTATATATACCATAACAGCCTACATTTCCATTATACCAATGCAATTTTAATACAAGGATCTCATATACCAGACTGCTCGTGCATATGCCAGATTCAGTGATCCTTCTGTATTCCTTAATACCAGAGCAATCAGATAGTTGAGAACTAAATCCATGAGTGACTGTCTTCTGTGACTACAGCATAATGATCCGTGTTCGGATGCCGTCACATGGGGGTCCCCTTAGAAGCTGAGACAAGATGAGATAGTCAGTGAAATGGAATGCAAAAAGAATAGTTGTATTTAATAAAAAAACTGAAATAAAAGTTACTTTTATCCCTTTAGATTATGTTTACCAGTTACAGAGTCAGAGAATCTAAATTGGAATTGCAAAGAGTAACATTTAAATTTAATAAATTTCTGGTCTTTTAAGTTTTAATATTGTTTAGATTCTGTTATTTTATCTTTTATCGTAGTAGTTTTAATTTAATCTAAAAATTAAAAGATTTTAAATACGGTGAAATATGCACTGAATGCTCAAATTAATAGATAAACCTTCATTTTATTTCAATGGAAAACGTTACAATTGTTTAAATTTTTTTTTTTTTATTTATACCTTTGAAAAGTTTTAATGTGGAATAGAATTAAAATTTGGATATTCTATGTGCAACAAATTGAGTGGGGAATCCACTTTAAACTGTAGGTTCTGGCCCAATATGGCTGCTAGGTGAAGTGCTGACTCACCATGGGGCTGTTGTGCTAATGAAGGAAAAAAATTACTGAGTTTAATTAGAACAGTTGAGTACAATTACAGTTTTTCATAGAATAAAAACATCTTAACAAGAATATCATTTTGTGAATTTAGAGAATTAATAATAATAGCTATTGAATATTACAGATTGCAAGCACATTTCTTGGATCATATTAAAAAAATTCCTAAATATTTAAATCAGTGTCCTTATTATTTATCTATAAGAAATGTCATCAAAGGCTGGATATTTTCAGGAAATCTTGATAATAAAACTATATATAAATTTCTATACATAGAATAATAATTGCCTTTCCACAATCTGAGAGAAATTTTTTACCATTCTTGGTGAATAACAAGTGATTGCGTTCTAAGTGTTTGTACACTCAGTAAATAAATCGAAACTTTTGTTAGATATTTCCTCCCAAATTTGCTATGAACCATATGGAAAATATCTTATGATATTTTGCATATGGTTATAGCAAATCTCATGACTCAAGTTCGTATCTTATGATATTTTCCATATGGCTCGATCAAAAGTACGCTGGAAAATTATTGATAAGTTGTTAAAATCAACGTTTTGTTATTTAAAAACTATGTTTCAACAGATAAGTATTGAGTAGTATGTTAAACTGAAATCTAATTATTTGTACTTGAATTTAACTAATTACGTTTTAATTGCTACTCTTCCAGATTATACAAAATTTAATAAATTTTAATTAATTTAACTAAATTTCTAATAAATTTTAACTATCAAAAAATTTATAAAGGGTTAGCTACTTATAAATGATTTAATCCAATTAAAAAAAACTTGTGTTTCTCGAAGAAAAAGAATGAAATTTTTGCATTTAATAATATTCAGAGAAACATTTTTTAACTGTAATTGCAGATAAATTATTTACTTTTAATTTAGAACAATTAAATTCACAACTTTAAAATTTTAAGCAGAGATTTCCATAACTAAAATTGTTAGTAGCTATAAGTAAATATTATTACTAACGACTATCAGTATTAAACTACAAACGATTAGCCAAACGGGCAAAACTTGACTTTCAGATTCTTTAAATATATATACATATATAAACTTTTCTTATTTCTATGTAAGATAAAGTCGAAAACGAATTTAATAATATGTTATGATTGTATTAATCCTTTATGTTATAAACTTCAAAGCATTATAAAGTTACACGATATAACATAATTGTATTACTGTGATCAATTCGCCGATCATCAAACAGTTTTTCATTGTCCTGTGTATGAATCAAATTCTATTTATCGATCAGAACATGATCTACATCGAGAGATATATTCCCCTCTATACTGCAATAATTATATTTAGCATATGAAATTTAAAAATGATTTTTTTGGTACGAAGACATAAAGTTACTATGATCTGTGTCATTTGATTAAAAAGTCTGACAAGTTTGCACTTGTAAAGTGTCAAAGTTAGTTTAGCGATATCATTTTCCATTGATAAGTCCTTTGTGAAGTCTTAATATCCCTTTTACTTTGCCCTTTTCTGTTCACAAATCATGTCACGTCTGTTTGATCAGAAGGTTAAACCATTTAGTGCCGAAAGTTCAAGATGAATTTAATTAAGATGAAGGAGTCTTACACGATACATGACCGTTTAGTTTTCTCAGTCATTTTGAATGATTTTTGGAAATGATTTAAAGAAGATAGTATAGACTATTTACCAAAGTATTTCTAATTTTGTAAGAAACATCTTGTATGACCTTTGTGAGATGTTTCTAAAGAACAAAAAATTAGTTATTAAAAATAGTTATTTTTAAAAGACAAAATAGGGGTGATTAATTTTTGGTTCATTTTGTTGGAAACAAAATCTTTAGGTCAACGACAAATATTTTACCTCAAATTATCCTGCATAAATTAGTTATAAGTATTATTTATCCTTTAACATCTCTAATCTGTCCAACCTTAATGTTTTATTTCATAAAAATAACTTCTTAAATAAACTTCTTTTCGTAAAATAGCAAACTTCTCACTGTTTCCTTTCCATTGCTGAATCTTTCATGGACATAATTGCACCGAATCAGCCATTGCTTCCCGTCGTAAATTCATTTATTTGGGAAATATCTGCGTCCATTTGCATTCGTAGCTTGCAGACGTGTGTCACAGTTGGTGGATTTAGTATTTAGTGGATGGTTAGTGGATATGGATATTAGATATTAGTGAATGGTTATGGATATGGATATTAGATATTATTTGAATGGTTAGTGGATATAGATATTAGATATTAATGGATATAGTTAGATAGGGAATATGGATATTAAATATTAGTAAGATATAGTTATGGGATAGTAGGATATGGATCTTAGATATTAATGGATATAGTTATAGATAGGAATATGGATATTAAATATAGTAGATATAGTTATGGATAGGGGATATGGATCTTAGATATTAGTGGATATGGGTATTAATGGATATGGAAATTAGATATTAGTGGATATGGAAATTAGATATTAGTGGATATGGAAATTAGATATTTGTAGATATAGAAACAGAATATTAGTGGATATGGAAATTAGATATTTGTAGATATGGAAATTAGATATTAGTGGATATGGGTATAGTAGATATGGATATTAGTGGATATGGGTATTAGCAGATATGGATATTAGTGGATATAGTTATGGGTAAGCTTAATGCGTAA